>CAUYPK010111953.1:0-26859 GCA_963574355.1 Loris lydekkerianus | reverse complement strand
CCCCCCCCCCCCCCCCCCCCCCCCCCCCCCCCCCCCCCCCCCCCCCCCCCCCCCCCCCGCCTCTAGTAAATCAGTCTCTCTGTTCCTATACTACTCAGCCATGTAAAGTTAGCACAGGATGGACCCCCAGAAGGATCGAATACACCTCCCCACAGATGGCCCCCAAGCATAACCAGAAACACAAGTCTCTCTAACTTTGGCCAGAACCATCTCTAGACAAATAATCCCAACAGCAACAAGCATGTAAAAGCTCGCAGTCGGTGCCAGGCGTTGGGCCGTGCACTTCTTGCACCTTCCCTTATTTAATCCCCACAACGTGGGGATGATATTATCATCATCACTGTCCACATGTTACTGATAGGAAAACCCAGTTAAGGGAGCTTAAGTGGCCAGCGCTAGTAGGCAACACGGGGGAGGCACTACCACCAGTTCCATTTTACAGCTGAAGAATTGCCACAGAGAGGTAAAGTGACCCATCCAACTCAGTGCAGCCAGAAACAGGCAAATCCTGCCTAGAATTGACCGAGTCAGATGATGCCAGAGTCCATACACTTAGGGACTCTGGGTGTGTGCAGAGAAGAGCAGCCCCATTTCTCCGCAGCAGTAGATGTGTGAGGATATGTGGGAGGAGAGTCTACATTCATTCAATAAGCATCCCAGACATGGCACCGCCTTTCCAGAGCTTCCCTCTAACAGGAAAGAAAGAGTTTCCACACAAGCAATTCCTGACCAGTGAGGTAAGAGCAGAGGGGCCGTGCAGGGCTCAGAAAGCAGGTGAGGGGGAGGTGACAGAAGCGCATCTGCGGCAGATCCCAGGGGTAAGTGAGGTTAGCCGGGTGGAGAGGAGATATCAAGGGCCAAGTGTCAGGAGCAGCAGTTGCCAAGACCCTGGAAAGAAGCTGCAAATCAGAGAAGGTGAAAGAAGCAATGGGCTCAAGTCTCCGGGGGAGGTGACAGCAGTAGTGGGTAATGGATGAGGTAGAAAGAGCTGGCAGGGAGAACAAGGGCAGTGATAGAGGTCTGCTGTGGAGAGCTCACAAGGATCAGGTAGGGAACCTCAACCGTAGGCTGGTGGGCTCTGCATAGGGCCCCGAGCAGAGTTGCACCTCAGGAAGGTGGGTGGGCAGACACGTGAAGGTGACTTGGGGGATCACAGGGCTGCCGGTGTGGAACAAGGAACATTGTACAGCTAAAAGGTAATGAGTATCTTTGAAGGTGGAGGGATTCAAGAGAGACAGCACAGACAGGTGGGACAGGACCCCTCCAGGGCCTAGGGGTCAAGGGAAAGGCTGAGCCACAGTGGGGGGCTGGAGCATGAGGCTACTTACCAACCAGCAGAAAGGCTGGGCACGACAACTTCAGTGTGAGCTTGTGGAAGGAAAAATCTGCCAGGCAACAGCTACTGAGCCCTGCGCAGGGCATCCTGATCTGCTCTATGAAACAAGTGCCATTCTTCCCATTTCACAGAGTGGAAAGCTGGATCTCAGTGAGGTGCACTGACCAGACCATTCATATGCTCCTGCAGGGAAAAGCTGGGGTCCAAGTCTAGGCCTGTTTGGGCCAAAGCACACCCCTCCACCAGCCCTTGCAGCTCTTCTTTGGGCTTAAATCCTTCTCTAAGGAACACCCATTTGCTTGAGTACCATCTAAAGAAATGGAAGCTTCCAGATTTCCCACCCAGCACTGGCCCAGGGCCTGTTAACTGATAACTCTTGAGCAAAGCAAAACCAAAACCCATTAACCAGTCATGCTTGATACATGCAATATTTATCTAAAACATAGACTTGTTGATGTTTTAAAATTAGATGAGTTTGGGGGCCGGTCACAGTGCTCATGCCTATAATCCTAGCACTCTAGGAGGCAAGTGGATTGCCTGAGCTCACAAGTTCAAGACCAGCCTGAGCCAGAGATCCCTGTCTCTAAAAGTAGACAAGCATTGTAGTGGGTACCTGTATTCTTAGTTATGTGGGAGGCTGAGGCAAGAGAATCACTTGAGCCCAATAGTTTGAGGTTGCTGTGACACCACGGCACTCTACCAAGGCTGATAAAGTGAGACTCTGTCTAAAAAAAAAAAAAAAAAAAAAAAAAAATTAGAAGATTTTTACAAACAAATCCAGATATCTGGCTTCCCTTTAAGAAACAGATCATCTGGTGATATTGGGCCCATATTTTCATATGGGAACAATCATCTTGAATTGGGCACATACTTTCTAGTTCACCTAAACATCTAATAACCCAAATAGAAACTAAGATGTGTGACCACCCAGGAAGGTTATTCTTTTTTTTCTTTTTCTTTTTCTTTTTTTTTTTTTTTTGAAACAGAATCTCATTTTGTCACCCTCGATAGTGTCATGGCGTCACAACTCACAGCAACCTCAAAACTCTTGGGCTCAAGTGATTCTCTTGCCTCAGCCTCCTACATAGCTAAGAATACAGGTGCCCACCCCAGCACCTGGCTATTTTTAGAGATGGGCTCTTGCTCTTGCTCAGGCTGGTCTTGAGCTCCTGAGCTCAAGCAATCCTGCCTTGGCCTCCTAGAGTGTTAGGATTACAGGCATGAGCCACTGCTCCAGCCTAAAGTCTGTTCTTTAAAACTAGTAGTCATGTTTATCTTGGGGCCAGTAGGGAGTGGCAGGGCCTGTAGTTAACTAGATAGTAGTTTTCAATTCACTGAGTCTCCATCTTCTGAGCCTTAATGTGGACATTTAAGTCTCTGACCACTGACTCCAGCTGTCTTTACCACAAGGTAAAGGAGAAAGGAGAGTTGGATTCTCAAGCTCGGATCACAGTTTGGGGCCACCCAAAAATAGTTTCTTTCTCCACTCTGCAGCCACTACCTCCCCAGCCAGCTCCCATGCCATTTACCCACTGGCATACAGATTCTAAGTTTGGATTCAAAAGGTTGTTCAGATGGACTTTGCAGGGAAAGGAGACACAGAAGTGTATTTGCCCAGCACCATTTCTAAATGAATACAGTCCAAGTAGAACAGGGCTCATGGTGCAGCTGGCTCGGGTCTTCAGTGAAATGGGACGTTATTTCAGAGCAGCATCCTGACAAAGCAGCCAAGAGGGGAAAATGCGATTACAGAACTTCCTCTCCCTAGCTAAGGTGTGGCGTAGAACAGAAAACTGAACCACGCCCCTTGCTCCTCGCCAGAAAACTCTCAAGATGGAGAATGGAAGCCAAAATGTAGAGGGGAGCAGGAGGAGACAGGAAAACAAAGAGGAAGATTCCCCGTGGCCTGCACTGAAGGTAAACAGGTGGCGGTTGTTTCAGGCGTCCTGGGTCCTTGCTATTTAGGGCCACAGAACACACCCAGAGACCCCACATACTCTCTAATGCTCCTCATTCCTGCTGGCTGTCAGTTCATCTTACTGGATTCTCTGAAATCTGCCAAGGATGTGTAACAAACCAGCTCATTCCTGCTGGAGGGCAAGCCTCGCCTTCCAGACTTTGCCGAAGCCAGCTGCCACATACATGCTTCCTAAGCTTCAATCCATAACCAGCAGTTCTCCGGAGAACCCTACAGCTTAAGGGTTAAGTGCAGGGTGCGCCGGGGTTACGCAGTGAGCAACTACAGATCCGTTCCCACCCATCACAGAGTTTACAGCCAAGGAGGCGAGATGAACAGTAATCGAATAATCACCCACATTCATACACACGTTCTTCAGAATGGAACTATGTCCTCTGAAGGAAAGAGACAGTCCTACTGCACACACATAAAAAGTGTATCAGGCACAGTCAGGGTGGGCATGGAAGGCTTCCAGGGACAGCAGGTGACTAGCTGAAGGAGGTGTGGCAGGAAAAGCATTCCAGCAGAGGACACAGCAGGTGCCAAGACCCTAAAGAGCAGGGAGCACTGCATATTCCAGAACCTGAGAGAGGGTTCCTGCAGCTGAGGATGGACGGCAGGGGCCAGGCCGTCTGTGGAGGCATCTGCTGAGCACCTCTAGGTCTGCGGCGCTGTGTTACGGCTGTCCTGACCTCTCACACTCTGGCCCAGGCATGTTCTTCGGTGACCTCCCTCCAGCTCCCAAGGCAGGAAGCACTAAGGACTGGCTAGACGTGTGTAGGAGAAGAACGGTGATGAGGACACACCTCATGGAGGATACAAAGCAGAGGAATGAATGCAAGTCTGCAAATTAAATACACAGCCACCAGCATAAAACTGGAGCAGACAAATTTGAACTTCAGTGCAGATGAACCCTGGAGAAGTCTTCTGCTAATCAGGTTTCTTGAAGCTTAGAGCTGGTTGCTAACATCCGCATGGCCCTTGGGCTCCCAGAGGACACCCTTCCCACCCACTGATTGGCTGAGCCCAGGCATGAGGCCATGCACTTTTGGTTGCAGTGGGCGGATGTCTCACTGAGCTTGCTGATGTGTTTCCTCTTAAGATTTGGTTTAGTTAACTGTGTGTTCAGATTTAAGAGCCTGAAGCAAAGGTGGGCTCTGCAGAAGGAGAGCAAGTGGGGAGCAGGATCCTGCAGAGATGCCAGCACAGGTCCAGATTAGAAAATGCCAGGGAGGCAATGGGACTGCTGTGTGGTTTCTAGGGTGCGATGATGGCATGGACAAAAGGGACAAACCAAAGATGAGATAACAAGAGACATTCCCCACCGAACTCTCTGGAAGGCCAAGCCCGTGCCTCAGAAATTGCCCAGGTACAACTTCAAATACAAAACGTAAATCGGGATTTTTAAATAATATTTTGTGATACCTATAAATTCTTCCGAAACACTTTGGATTTATTCATCCTCTTTAATTTGTGCAAGAATTGCCCCCTAACCCGGTAACTACCCTCAAAGGTATTTCAAACAGCAGCTGGTGATTTTTTTAAAAAATTATGCTCCAGTTCATGAGAATCCACTTTACCGACTCTTCAGGGCCTTCCCACTGCACCTAACATTAGATAGGAAAGCCAAGGCCTGACTGACCCCCGCCTTGACCATCAACCTTATCTCCCATCTCCCACCTGCTTCACCACCATTCTGCAAACTGGCCGTCCTCAGTTCCTCAACATCTGAATCACATGTAGCCCCCAGGTCTTTGCACACACAGTTTCTTCCACCTGGAATGCCATTGCCACCAGCATCGCCCCTGCCTCCTCACTGGTACTTTCTCGCCCTTTGGGTCTCAGTGTAAATATCACCATCCCAGAGAGAGACCTTCCTTCAAAAGTACCCCCCATGGAAAGTAAAAGCAACACATTTCTCCACTCTGATATATATGGTTTTTTTGTTTGTTTTTTTAAGAGCAGCTGCATGGAATGCTCCTCAGTCCCTCACAGCAGCTTTCACTTTTCTGTAATTTGCTGATTTCTTCCCTGGCTCTCCTACTAAACTGTAAGGAACAAAAGAAAACGGAGCCCACTTGCCTCAACTCTGCTATTTCCCTCACCAACACCGGCTTGCAGGAGGCAGTCAGTGACTGCTAACTGATACACAAGCTGGGTAACCTGCAAAATTACTGTCCTAGACTCCTCAAAAATGTCAACTCATGACACGGCGCCTGTAGCTCAGTAGTTAGGGTGTAAAAAATAGCTGGGTTTTGTGGCAGGCACCTGTAGTCCCAGCTATTCAGGAGGCTGAGGCAAGAGAATCACTTAAGCCCAAGAGTTTGAGATTGCTGTGAGCTGTGACACTGCAGCATTCTACTGAGGGTGACATAGTGAGATTCTGTCTCAAAAGGAAAAAAGTCATGAGAAAAAAAGGAAAAGAAGAAAAGGCTGAGGAAACTTTTTTGGGGGGTGGGGGGGTAGAGCCTCAAGCTGTCACCCTGGGTAGAGCGCTGTGGCATCACAGCTCACAGCAACCTCCAACTCCTAGGCTTAAGCAATTCTCTTGCCTAAGCTTCCCAAGTAACTGGGACCACAGGTGCCCGCCACAATGCCCGGCTATTTTGGGGTTGTAGTTGTCATTGTTGTTTGGCAGGCCAGTGCTGGATTCGAACCCGCCAGCTCTGGTGTATGTGGCTGGCACCTTAGCCGCTTGAGTGACAGGCGCCGAGCCAGGAATCATTCTTCATTCTCTCTGATTGGCCTCATTAGAAATAAAAACAAATAATAAAGGTCAAGATTATGACCAAGACTGGGCATGGTGGCCCATGCCATCCTAGCCCTCTGGGAGGCCGAGTGGGGTGCATTGCATGAGCTCAGGAATTCAAGACCAGCCTGAGGCAAAGTGAGACCCTATCTCTAAAAATAGCTGGACATTGTGGCGGTTGATTGTAGTCCCAGCTACTTGGGAAGCCGAGGCAAGAGGATCACTTGAGCCCAAGGGTTTGAGGTTGCTGTGAGCTATGATGCTATGGCACTCTACCAAGGATGACGAAATGAAACTCTGTCTCAAAAAAAAGAGAGAGAGATTGTAACCAAAATATTCAAACCCAGGTCTTTTGAATGTTCATTGTTCAGAACAATTCACTTGAAATTCATAATAATTTTGTACAGGTAATTTTCAGGGTCCCGAAGAGAATTATTGGTGGGTTATGCATCAGCTTTAGAAAACTGAAACATATTCGGTGATTTTAACTTGAGACCCTTGCTTCCAGGCATTTTACCTTATAGGATAAAGGCCTTCTCATTTGTATACATTGAGCTCTGACACAATCAAATTATCACACACCCACATGCAATGTGAACAACATCTCTACTAAGAGTGTGGGGTTAGGGGTGCCTCACGCCTATAATCCTAGCACTCTGAGAGGCCAAAGTGGGTGTATTGCTTGAGCTCACAAGTTCTTGAGCAAAATTGAGACCCCTCGTCTCTACTAAAAATAGAAAAACTGAGGCAAGAGATCGCTTCAGCCCATGAGTTGGAGGTAGCTGTGAGCTGTGATGCCAAGGCACGCTACACAAGGCAACAGTTTAAGACTCTGTTTCCAAAAAAAAAAAAAGAGTGTGGGGCTAGAGGATTGACCAAAAGTTGGGGTTGGAGATGTAGAGGGAAACAAGTCTGACACTAAAGTTTTAATTTTATTTAAGTTCTTAAGGCTAAGTTTTCCTCTTTCTTTTCAACTCAGGACCTTTGAAGCCCATGCAACTGTACATGGTCAAACTCCTATTCATCCTTCAAGACCCAGCTTAGATTTCTCTTCCTCTAGGAAATCATCCCTAACTTCTTCATTTGAGCTCTCACAACCCCTCTATACCTTCTCTATTAAAAATTAAGCCTCAGGCCAAGTGCAGTGGCTCACAACTGTAATCCTAGCACTAGGAGGCTGAGGCTAGAGGATCCCTTGAGCCCAGGAGTTGGAGGCTATAGTGAGCTATGATCACACCATACACTCCTGCCTGAGCAATAGAGTAAGATTCTGTCTCTGAAAATCAAAAGCTTTTTAAAATGAAGTCTCATTATACTAATTGTTGTCCCCTGTTTATTAGTCCATCTCCATCACTGGATCACACTCTGTAAGGTGGCAGGAGCTACAATGTCAGCATTGAGCCCAGGCCTAACCCATACAGGCCGTGTGCTAACTCCACTGAGCTGAACTTCATGGAAGGGGCTGGCCCGATCCCGCTCCTTACCAATTGTAGACGACTCCCTTAGGGCAGCCTGAGGCCAGCACCCCTGAAGCAGCTCTAATGAGGCTTTTCTTCTGCCTGTTGTTTCAGGTGTCCTGTTATCATATCCCCTTTGGGACAGGAAGTGTCCTGTGTCACTGTTTTCTCCTCTTGTTCTGATATCAAAGGCTTGACCAGGGAGTTCTTGAGCGAAGATCAGGGGACTGGGTCCAGTTACTCCCCACCACCTGCTAGAAGAGCGACTCGGTCCCAATGCCAAGTAGGGAACAACACGCCCTTTATTAAATAATAACAATATCATACACACTGCTCGCTCCATCTGGCCATTTCAGCTCAGGGATCAGCTTTAAAGTCTCGCCAGGGTGGGACAAGCAGAATGGGCTTCATGGGAAGCAGGAGGGACAAGAGATTCGCCAATGCAGATTCTTTGGATTCCATGGGTTAGACTGTGGAAAGGTTTCCAATTGTTCTATCCCTTCCCAAGAAGACTCCAAACAGAAAACTGAACCCTACTTGTGTCCATGACAGTAATTGCAACTCACCGTGGTGAAAAAGTTACCCAACAGCCAGAGAGCACAGGTTTGGTGCCCAGATCTGCCCTCCACAGGCTGCACCCTCAGTGGGCTATTTGGAGCCACTGTTCCGTTCTCTCCGAACAGTAGCGGGTACCTTTAAATCTAAGTAAGTAAGCGCATTGTAAGCAGCAAACGTATCATGGAAATGTTCGTAACGTTAGGTGCAAAGTACTCCCAAGGGTGGTTAAGACTCAGAAAAACCATTCCCTTGAATGGAACATCAGCAGGAACTGAAAAGCTCCGACAGAACAGGCTTGCCCAAGGATAGCCATGGACAGCTGCTGGGAGTTCACAACGGACTCAGTCAAGGAGAGCCAGGTGGGTCAGAACAGGAGCGGACGCTGAGGTCTCTCTTTTATCCACCCCTCACCCCAGGGCCCTAAGCTTTCAAAAGTCTGAGTAGTTGCTATGGTGACATATTTCCTCCAAGGGTCCCCCCAGAGTCAAGAAGACCACTGAATTTTGGCACATCATAGTCTTTTATATGACATATATCAGCAACTCAGAAGAACTTTGCCCAAAATTCCACGTGTTTCTGTTTAAGGAAATGTTTGCCAAGCTCATTTCTGCCAAAGAGTCTGCACACCTGCTGACCCTCTGCAGGGACGCTCATAAGACCTGCCAGCTCCTTCTCATCCTCTGCATCCGAGATCAAAGGTCCCCATCTCAGGATGGGCCTCACCTGATGATCCTCTCCAGACCTCATGCTCTACTTCCCTCTACAGCAGGGAACAGCCACACAGTCCTGTTTATATCCCGTCTCTCCCCATAGACCATAAACATCAGAAGGGCAGGAGCCTTGTCTGTTGTATTTGAATACCCAGTGCCTGGCAATGATGTGCTTGTTAATTAAACAGATGGATAAATGAATGAACTAATCAAAAGAAAAAAGGGCTGGCCAGGAGCGATGGCTCACACCTGTAATCCCAGCACTCTGGGAGGCCAAGGCGGGTGGATTGCCTGAGCTCACAGGTTTGAGACCAGTCTGAGCCAAAGCCAGACCCGGTCTCTAAAAATGGCTGAGCCTTGTGGCTGGCACCTGTAGTCCTAGCTACTTGGGAGGCTGAGGCAAGAGAATCACTTAAGCCCATGAGTTTGAGGTTGCTGTGAGCTGTGATGCCATGGCACTCTACCACGGGCGACAAAGTAAGACTCTATCTCAAAAAAAAAAGAAGAAAGGGCTAAAGAGAAGGAAAGATTGGGTCTCAACCCTGGGAGATATTGAGTAAGAGTAGCAGCATCTGGCCCCCCAAAGATTGAGACTAAACTTTAGGATTGTGAATCCATGTTTTTACCTATTTGCAGAAAGTTATAGCATTCATAAACAATTCATTTGTTTTAGTGGTTTATGCAAACTTGAACTGAGCCTTCTAAAGAAGCAATTCTAAAAGAGGCCCATGGAAGCCACCAGGCCTCTGAGAATGACCTTTCACGGCCTCAGGCAAGGCTGAACAGGCAAGGTCCCCATCACTGCTTGAAACTTTTAACTACAACAGTAGTGGAAGGGCCTAGAATCCTGAGAGCACCTCCCATGGAATGAGCGCACAAAATCACTATTCGCCTCAAATGTAAGAGCCACACCTTGAGTATGCACCAACCAGACTAAAGGCTGCCATTCACCATGCAGAAGAGAGGTGCAGAAAGCTGGATCTATACCTCCCTCCGTCGAGGGAGAAAACAAAACCCCAAACACAGCCCACCTGTGAGAGATATAATGGACACACCTGAAGCTCCTCCACCCAGACTGCGGAAAATGTTTATGAAGAGAAACAGAGGGGAAATAGAGAAGGGGGGGTAGATTATTAAAAATACAACTAGAACCACAGGAGAGGAAATGTCTCTGCTATTACTCCCAGCAGGTCACTACTGCCGAGGAGAAGTTATACCACTTTAAAAGTGCCGAACAGAAAGGAAGGGCAGGCGGGAAAGAAAGGGGACCAGAGCAAGCCAGAATATATGTGTGCGTGTGTATTTAAAAAGCAAACATCCTTTGGAGCAAAATTGTTCGGTGGGGAGACACTGCCTGTTCTTGCCCTCTGTTTTAGAGAATTTTATTCCTGGTATACGTTCTTTTTCTCTGGGCAGGGAGGGGCAGGCTTTCTCTTTTTCTCTCCCCTTTTCTTCTTCCTGCTTTTTTCTCTGCTCCCTCACAGGCCTCCTGCACCTCTGGATTCCAAGAGCATCCTGAGGATATTTACTAACAGGAAGCCAGGCATGGAGCACACTGACACAGTCATTAGGTGACATAAGCCTGCTGACACGCTGCCAACTCAGCCTGGTGAGGCTCTGCCTGAAAAGCCAGCATTTCACTCAAAGTAGGTCACCTCCCAATGCGGTGGATGTCAGCTGGGAGCTCACCACAGACGGAGCACGGGGGAGCCAGGAGGTTAGGGTGGTTTCCCCGGGGGCCAACGGAGGTCACACAAGGGAAAGATGAAGGCCAAAGGGGGCATTTGTGAGAACCGGTGAAGAGGAAGAATTCGAGGAGGACATCCACAAGCAAGCTGTAACGATCTAGCTGCCAAGGTCTGACGGGCCTTGGAAGCCCTTCCTGTGCCACTTATGGGGCATAGAACATTCTATTTTCACGCATTCGCCTGTATTTGATTGGTAGGTATTCTCTTCATTGAACTACAAAAGTTTCCCCCAAATGAAGTGTCAATCCCTAAAGGGGAACGACTGTTTCTATTTTGTTGGTGTCTTCAGTTTCACCAAATACAGTGCCAGACCCAAAGATGACATTTAATAAATGCCTGATGACTGGGCGGTTGTGAAAAAAACCAACAGAGTGAATTTGATAAGCACATGGACTCTGGGGTCAGTCAAACTTGGGTTGGACACTTGGCTCCATTTCTTGTTAGCTGTGTCCCGTTGAGTAACTTTTCTAAACTCTGTATGGTTCAAGTTCCTTCGTTTATAAAATAAGGATAATAGTATCGCTCACCTCATAAGGTTCTTATAAGGACTTAGTGAGGTATTACACATGATGGGCCTGGCACAAAGTAAAACTCAGTAACTGTGGGCTATTATTATATTTCGATTACTATTATTACTATGATTGATGATAGGCTACTACTTGGCTTTGGGTTTTCCTGCGAGGCTCCAAATATGTCTCATTTTTGCTTTTTTTTTTTTTTTCTTTTTGCAGTCTTTTTCTTTTTTGGCCTGGGTTGGGTTTGAACCCACCACCTCCAGCATACGGACCGGCGCCCTACTCCATTGAGCCACAGGTCCTGCCCCCCCCCCTTTTTTTTTGAGACACAGTCACCTCTCTTGCCCTAGGTAGAGTGCCATGATATCAGCCTTGCCAACTTCAACCTCAAAAACTGCAAGGCTCAAGTGATCCTCCTGTCTCAGCCCCCTGAGTAGGTGGGAGTATACGCACCTGCCACCACATCCAGCTAATCTTTCTTATTTTTAGTAAAGACAGGCTCTCTGCTGGCTCAGGCTTTGTCTTAAACTCCTGATCTCAAGCGATCCTCCTGCCTCAGCTTCCCAGAATGCTAGGATTGCAGGTATGAGGCACTATACCCAGCCTGGGCTTTGCTGTAAGCTTCACCTGGAAGATTTAGGATGACAGCAGCCACAGGCAATAGTGCTCCATTGAAGACAGTCTACCAGCTCGGTGCCTAGCTCAGTGGTTATGGCGCCAGTCACATACACCAGGGGTAGCAGGTTCAAGCCTGCTACACAACAATAACAACTACCAAAAAAAAAAAAAAAAAAAAAATAGCTGGGTGTTGTGGCAGGCACCTGTAGTCCTTGCCACTTGGGAAGCTGAGGCAAGAGAATTGTTTAAGCCAACGAGTTTGAAGTTGCTGTGAGCTGTGACATCACAGCACTCTACCGAGGGTGACATAGTGAGACTCTGCCTCAAAAGAAAAAAAAAAAACAGAAGACAGTCTCCCTTATGAATGGATGATAGAATGGCAAGAAAAACTGGCTTTCAGCAAGATGGCATTTTATGTCATCTTGTCATTTTAGCCTTGTGGTCAATGATAGACGAGTGATTACTACGGGACTGGCCGCTGGTTGGACATCTATGTGAGCACGTCTTAGCTGCTGCTCTGTAGGAAGTTTATTTACAGATTATTAGGTGGTACGTGACAGGACGGGGAGGAGAGAGCTTAATGGCTATGTTTAGAAAATTACATCTAATAATTTCTCAGATTTTATAATACACTCATAAGCTGAATGAGTCACTGAGAAGTGACTGTGGCATGTAGCACTACCTAAACATATTTTATTATAGGACCTTGTTTTTGAGAGCCATCCAGCAGGCTTATGTGCTTCAGAATATGTTCTGAGATGGGCATGGTGGCACACACCTACAGTACCAGCTGCTTGGGAGACTGAGGCAGGAGGACTACCTTAGCCCAAGAGTTCGATGTCAGCCTGAGAAGCATAGCAAAACCTCATCTCTAAAAATAAAAATAAATAGCCTGCTGAAGGTGAGCTCAAGAGAGGAAATTGAAAAAAAAAAAAATGCTTTGATAAATGCTCATCCATGATCAAAGAATACATGATATCAACCCTGGCAGGAGTGTCTGGGGACGTCGTTGTTGGCTCCGTCCTTGACCCGATCTGGTTCAACATCATTAATTTGCTGGCATGCTGATCAGATTTCCATGCTGCCCAGGGAGGCTGAGAGTGGCGACATATAATCAAGACCGCAGGCTGACAAGATACTTCAGAGGACTAAATATCATGTCCCGTATTTGTGGTCCAAAAACCAACACAAAGCATTCAGGATGATGGAAGATGAGGTCCAATGTAGGACGTGTGAGGGAGACTCAGGGCTCTGGGGACTACAAAGAGAGAGGACAAAAAACTGAGACCTCGTTAAAGACATCTGAGCCCCTGGATTAAGCTCACTTGAAGGCAGGGCTACCCCACCACCCCAGCTCTGTAAATATACCAACAAATTCTCTTTAAATGTTGTTTCCTTTTTTTTTAATCTGCAAAATAAACATTCCAAACTGTTAACTACTCTTGAGTGTATTCATATTTCCAAAGAAAATATTACACTTTTAAGAAGAACTGAAAGAAGCCTCAGATCAAAGAAAAGAGAGAGGGTTTCACCCTTTCTGCTGGTCAGACAAGTCCTGGAGGTCAGCTTGGACTTGGTCCTCGGTACCCAGCTCAGAGGGACATAGACATATAGGGAAAATTGTTAGGATGACAAGGGTGTCTGAAACCATGTTCTGTGGAGACTTATGTAAAAGAAATAAAAGAGATACAGAAAGATGAGAGGGGCCAGCCCTCCAAACAGATTTACAAGGACCATGGATCCATGAAAAATCCAATCCTTCTTAATTTTCTAGAGGGAACCTTGCCCTTTGAAAACATGTTGTAAGGTATGGGAAACTACATGCAAACTAAATTCTCCAAACATTTTCAGGGGATTGCTGCTGAAGCCCACTCATGGACATCCCTATAGAAGACCAAAAGCAAGGTTAAGAGCCTCAGCAGAAGGCATTACCTGTGTAAAGCCCACCCTGTGCCAATATAACAAATTAGAATCAATGGATAGATGTTACAGCACAGACAGAAGAAAACATGACCGTCATCCTACCATCTGGAAACAGAAAATGCTACCTGGAGAGGAGGGAGCTTTCCAGCATTGGAGGCTTTCAAGCAAAAGTGGATGAGCATTTTCAGGGAAGATGTAGAGAGGTTTCAGTCTAAATGACTCAAGGTCTGAGGCCCAGTGGCACTGGCAACACCATAAGAAATGCAGACTCTCGGGTAATTCATATGTATGTCAGAGTTTAAGAAGCCTACTCTAAAACAGCTAAGCTTCTCAAAGGGAACAGAAATTAAAATATTCTGGTCCATTAGCAGCAGCCTCCCACCTATACTTTCAAAGAGCTGAGGAGAAGTGAGGGCTCTCTGCTCTAAAACCTCAGCTCAGGGCAGCGCCTGTGGCTCAAAGGAGTAGGGCGCCGGCCCCATATACTGGAGGTGGCGGGTTCAAACCCGGCCCTCAGCCAAAAACTGCAAAAAAAAAAAAAAAGAAAACCTCAGCTCACCCTCTACCCATTGCATAAGTATATCTATATCTTCTCCAAGGTTGCAGATGGAGAACTAAGGAGAAGAATGGGGTAATTTCCACTTTGTCTCTAAGCCAGGTCCAGAACTTTAGAAAGAAAAAGTAATTTTAAAATGTTTAGTATAGCCAGGTGTGGTAGCTCATGCCTGTAATCCTAGCACTCTGGGAGGCCAAGCCAGGTAGATTGATTGAGCTCAGGAGTTTGAGGCCAGCCTGGTCAAGACCCCGGTCTCTAAAAAAAAAAAATAGCCAGATGTAGTGGTGGGCACCTGTAGTCCCAGCTACTTGGGAGGTTGAGACAAGAGGATTACTTGAGCCCAAGAGTCTGAGGTTGCTGTCAGCTATGATGCCATGCACTCTAACAAGGGCAACATAGGGAAAGTCTATCTCCAAAAAAAAAAAAAAAGAAAAAAAAAAGAAAGAAAAGAAAAAAAGCTCGGTGCCTGTGGCTCAAGCGGCTAAGACACCAGCCACATACACCTGAGCTGGTGGGTTCAAATCCAGCCCAGGCCCACCAAACAATAATGACGGCTGCAACCAAAAAATAGCCAGGCGTTGTGGCGGGCGCCTGTGGTCCCAGCTACTTGGGAGGTTGAGGCAAGAGGATTACTTGAGCCCAAGAGTCTGAGGTTGCTGTCAGCTATGATGCCATGCACTCTACCAAGGGCAACATAGTGAAAGTCTATCTCTAAAAAAAAAAAAAAAAAGAAAGAAAGAAAAGAAAAAAAGCTCAGTGCCTGTGGCTCAAGCGGCTAAGACACCAGCCACATACACCTGAGCTGGCGGGTTCAAATCCAGCCCAGGCCCACCAAACAATAATGACGGCTGCAACCAAAAAATAGCCGGGCGTTGTGGCGGGCGCCTGTGGTCCCAGCTACTTGGGAGGCAGAGACAGGAGAATCGCTTGAGCCCAGGAGTTGGAGGTTGCTGTGAGCTGTGATCTCATAGCACTCTACCCAGGGAGATAGCTTGAGACTCTTGTCTCAAAAAAGAAAAAAAAAAAAATTATCTTAATGATTACTTTCTTTAATAACAATAGATATAATTTCTCATACATGCAAAATGTACACTAGTAAATGAGTGCTTTTTTTATCCCTTTCTTAATCCTCACAATAACCCTATATGATAAATACTACCAGTTTTTTATGTTGTTTTACAGATAATGAGACTCAGGGTAAGTGACTCGCCCAAGGCCACACAGCCTATAAATAAAGGAGGAGCTAGGTCTTGATACCAAGTTCTTAATAACCAAGCCTATCTCTTTTAAAGGAAATCTGTTGCCATCTGCTCTTTCCAGTAAGCAGTAAAGGTGGGCTGAAGGCTGTCAAGTTCCCACAGAGCTCGTCCAAATTATCTAGAGATGAGGCCAGGCTGCTGGCTGGGTAGCCAGGGACACAGGTGCACGGGGGTCTCAGATCCCCCTCCATTATATTCTGTTCATTACACAGGAAGATTTAGAGGTCAGGCTTTCAAACCCTGGCCCCTTCCTCATTATCTGCTCCCGCATCAGAGCTCTCCCAGTCCAGTAGTAACTTGCTTTCTCTCCTGGCTGCCGTCCCATCTCCATTAGATCCCAGGCCTTTGAGCAACATACACAGCTATCCCATTTTGACTGAACGGAATTGACTCGCCATTCCTTCTCTATAATTTTGGGCATAGTCTGAGAGGATTTAGAAGGTGTCATTGACTTGGAATTACAGTTCTTTGTTACAGAATGAATTTCCGGCCTATGCTGAAGATCGACCAACATCCTCCCCCTCCTCCTTGAACTTACACAAGCAGCTTTGTTCCCATCAAAGTGTCCCTCTAATTGCACTGTGCACATTCATTCTGGACTTTGCGACTTCTCAAGGAGGAACTTTATCAAAGAGAACTCAGCCTTCCTAGAGTACTTAGCATCTGCAGCCTTCATTTGGAATTTAATCATGAGCTACATACTCTCTCTCCTACTTACTGTCGTTAACTTTTTATTTCCGATAGCTATTAAACTTTTTGTTCGCTTTTGCGCAGAGTGCCCCCAACTAGATTCCTTAAGGCAAAACCCACCTTTTAGTCATCTTTCTCTCCATCACAGCAGTCTAGCTCGCTGTCTTGTCTTGCAGTAGACAGACGTTTGATGACCACATGATTGATTGATCACCGGCCGGGTGCATTTTACATACTACCATGCACATCTGTTGCTAGGCCCAAAGTGAATTCACTCTTCCAAATGAGGGACTCAGGGGGGAAAACTCTAAGCAGGATGAAATCCTAAAGCAGATGGTACTGTGTAAAACACCCACAACATTATGGCCTCAGTCTTATAAGAGGTAACACTAAAATTTGCTCCCATAAGGTAGGACTAAGCCACCAATTCCCCACCCCCACCCCGGTACAGCTGGAAACACAAAAGCTTCTTAAAGTTCAGGGACCCACAACCCACCTGGTTAGATAGTAACCAGGCCAAAACCTCATTTCTCAACCACTCTGGCTGTCACTTGCTCCAACTCGTGAACTACTCAAAGAAAATGCTGGGAATTTTAAAAGAAACTTACTTGAAAAAGAACTAATATTATTTTCTTATCAAAACAATCCTTAATGACACCAGGTAGAAAAAGTAGGGCATTTCCTCCAGTTGTAAAGAAAAAAAAGTGCAGTAAAGAAAATACTTTTTAACTTCTGCGAGGTACTGATTCACTTTTTGAAATTTTGTCAGATTTCTCTCTCTACAAGACTCTCAGCAGATAATTCTTCCTGGTCTATTTTCCACTCAACAAAGAGTTATATGGCTCTAACCTCACTCTCCATGGTAAGAATCTACTCAGAGCACAGAGAAGACCAGACACGGGCTATTAGTTTGGCTTCTTCGTGCTTGATTCCTTCAGGACCAAAATTCCATCTGCTTGAAAGATTGACTTTACCACTTGAATCTCTAACAAGGTGTGGGAACTCCCAGCCCATACGGGCAGGGGAATAACACAGTAAGCAAAGCACAGTGCAAACCCTGTCCCTGTTATCCCAGGTGAGTACAGGCCCTCCCCACACATCCATCACTGCACAGATAACCTGGGGTGACCATACTCCCTGACTTGATGGAATGAATTTCCAGCCTATGCTGGTGACACCTTCATCAATATTCATATCTACAAACATCATCACATACTTTAGCCTAGGGGTAGAAGACTGAAATGTCTATGAGCACAAATGTTTATGGACCTAGATCAAGGGGGCAGGGACTCAGAGTTAGGAATGAATGGGAGTAGACAGGTCTGGGGTCTGGAGACCACCACCCTACTCAGGGCTAGCCTGATGTGGCACTAGCCAATTGTTACCACAGAAGATATAACTCAGTGTCCTCCTCTCTCCTGATTTTCCAAGAGATGCCAACTCTCTGTATTTTTCCTGTGAAATGCCCCAAGTTTATATTTTATTTATTTATTTTTTAGAGACAGTCTCACTTTGTCGCCCTCAGTAGAGTGCCATTGCGTCACAGCTCACAGCAGCCTCCAGTTCTTGGGCTTAGGTGATTCTCTTGCCTCAGCCTCCCAAGTAGCTGGGAGTACAGGCGCCCGCCACAACGCTATTTTTTTGTTGTTGTTGCAGTTTGGCCGGGGCCAGGTTCGAACCCTCCACCCTTGGTATATGGGGCCGGCGCCCTATTCACTGAGCCACAGGCACAGGCCAAATGTCCCAAGTTTAAATGTCGATTTAAAATTTTTCAGAGGCAAAATAGCGCAATAGTTAGGAGCATAGACTCTGAAACCAGATCAGCTGGGTTTTTGAATCCCAGTTTTGCCGTTTACCTACATGTGACCTTGAACAACCTACCTAACCTCTTCATGTCTCATTCTCCTCATCTTAAACACAGAGACAGTGTTAGTGTTAATTTCATAGGGTTACTATGAAGAGTAAAAAAGAAAAATAGGCCAGTGGCTCACAGCTGTAATCCTAGCACTCTGTAAGGCCAAGGCGCGTGAATCACTTGAGCTCAGGGGTTAGAGACCAGCCTGAGCAAGAGCCAGACCCCATCTCTACTAAAAATAGAAAAACCAGGCACAGTGCCCATTGCTCAGTGGTTAAGGAGCTGGCTACATACACCAAGGCAGATGGGTTCAAACCTGGCCCAGGCCTGCTAAACAACAATGACAACTGCAACAAAGAAAATAGGCAGGCATTTTGGTGGGTGCCTGTAGTTCCAGCTACTTGGGAGGCTAAGGCAAGAGAATCGCTTAAGCCCAAGAGTTTGAGGTTGCTGTGAGCAGCTGTGACACCACGGCACTCTACTGAGGGCGACATAGTGAGACTCTCAAAAAAAAAAAAAAAAGAAAGAAAGAAAGAAAAACTAGGTAGTGGGTGCCTATAGTCCCAGCTACTTGGGAAACTGAGGCAAGAGAATCACTGGAGCCCAAGAGTTTGAGGTTGCTGTAAGCTATGACACCACGGCACTCTACCTAGGGCAACAGAGTGAGATTCTGGCTCAAAAAAAAAAAGAGAGAGAGAGAGAAATAAATTTATATATAATAGTTATATATGTGAAAGAGCATAACAGTGGCACACAATAACCACTATATAAGATTTAACTGTTACCATCATTAGTGTTGCAAATGCAGAATAAACAAAATACTTCTCTTACAAGGGTCCCATATAAACCAGCACTTTGAGAACTTAGCTCTCCCATGTTGGCCTCTAATGGACTCAAAGGCCACATACCTTAGTCTCTATGGCTATGAAGGACGGGTGAGAAGTCCCTCTCTGCTTCCACATGCCAGCTGTACACACACACCCAGGGACCTCTGCCACGAGACCCAACAAAGGTTCTGGGTGCTGCCACATGAAATGGCACATCAGTCACCCTCCTTATTTTCCATCCTCTCTCCCCAGGGTTGAAAGTGAGCTGAGGGTCGCTCTGCCAAGCCGAGGGCACATCTAAGGGCACTTTCCTCATAAAGATGTTCTGGGCATAGGGAGCCCACTGAAAAAGTTGACACTGCTTAGAAATTCATGGAATTTAAGCCCCAGGGCTAATGTAATAATCATACCCACCAGGCTTCCTAGTTCCTTGGCTTAACTGATTTCCAGGTATTTTCACCACCAACAGTCAACTTGAGGCTACATCTGAGAGGCTCTGGCCTCTGGAAGGCTGCGGTCTTGCAAAGAGGTTTTCCAAGCCATTGGCCTGTAAATATTTTTAGCCAGTCCATGCAATTCCCTCCTTTTTTCCCCACATTGTAAAATAATTTATCCAGTCTTTCCTACAATCCCTACGGAGCTGGCAATAATGCATCTGCTAGCACTTAGCAACGGAAGGCTTAATTTTAAATAAATAAATCTGTAAGGAGGAGGGGCAGGGAGACAGGAACAGGGAAACAGAATTATATCTTCAACCCATATTAAAAATCGTTTTTAAGCCACAATGGTGGCATGTGTTTATAGTCCCAACTACTCAAGAGGCTGAGACAGAAGGAATGATGAGACCAGGAGTTCAAAGATAGCCTCGACAACACAGCAAGGCCCTGTTTCTTAAAAAAAAAAAATTGTGCTTTTCCCCAGTTTCCTTTAATCTGGCCTAATTTCTTTCAGGTGCAGAACTGTCCTTCAAGATAGTAGTGGGCGCCTGTAGTCCCAGCTACTTGGGAGGCTAAAGCAAGAGAATCACTTGAGCCCAGGAGTTTGAGGTTGCTGTGAGCTGTGACACTACAGCACTCCACTGAGGGTGACATAGTGAGACTCTTGTCTCAAAAAAAAAAAAGACATATGATCCTTAAAAGTAAAATCATAGGGCTGGGCACAGTGGCTCACGCCTGTAATTCATCCCACTCTGGAAGGCTGAGGCAGGTGGATTGCTAAGCTCATGAGTTCGAGACCAGCCTGAGCTAGAGCAAGACCCCCAGACGGGCACTGTGGCAGGAACCTATGGTCCCAGCTGCTCTGGAGGCTGAGGCAAGAGAATCATTTAAGACCAAGAGTCTGAGTTGCCGTGAGGTATGACACCACAGCACTCTACAGTGGGAGACAAAGTGAGACTCTGTCTCAAAAAAAAGTAACAATTTTTTTTAAAGAGCTAAGGATTTAAATATGTGTTGTATATTCCTTCAAAGGAAACATGAAAAACACTAACAGGTATATGAAAAGATAATCAATATCCCTAATCACCAGGAAAATGCAAAATAAAAACATAATGAGGTAACACTTCATACCTGCTAGAACAGCTACTATAGTGCTCAATGAGTAGGGAGCCGGCCCCATATGCTGAGGGTGACGGGTTCAAACCCAGCCCCAGCCGAACTGCAACCAAAAAATAGCTGGGCGTTGTTGCGGGCGCCTGTAGTCCCAGCTGCTCGGGAGGCTGAGGCAGGAAAATTGGGAAAGCCCAAGAGCTGGAGGTTGCTGTGAGTCCTGTGACTCTGTCTCTACAAAAAAAAAAAAAAAAAAAATTAACAAGGAAGTGGAATAATTGAAACCCTTGCATACTATCAGTGAGAATGTAAAACGGTGTAGCAACTAAGGAAAACAATATGGAGGTTCCTCAAAAAATTAAAAATAGGGGCAGCGCCCATACTCAGTGGGTAGAGTGCCAACCACATACACCGAAGCTGGCAAATTCAAACCTGCCCAGGCCAGCTAAAACAACAATGACAACTGCAACAACAACAAAAAATAGCTGGGCATTGTGATGGGCACCTTTAGTCCCAGCTACTTGGGAGGCTGAGGCAAGAGAATCACTTAAGCCCAAGAGTTTGAGGTTGCTGTGAGCTATGACACCAAGGCACTCTACCCAGGGCAACAGTTTGAGACTCTGTCTCAAAAAAAAACAAAAACAAAAAAAATTAGAATAACCATGTGATCCAGTAATCTTACTTCTGGGTATTTATCTGAAAATTGAAATTGGATCTTGAAGAAATATAATATTAGCACACCCACATTGATTGCAGCACTTTTCACAATAGTCAGGATTTGGGAACAGCCTAAAGACCCATTGAGGGCTGAATGAAAAACAATACGGTATATACATACAATGGAATATTATTCAGCCTTTAAAAAGGAAATCCTGCAATATGTGACAACATGGATGAACTTGAAGAACATTATGCTAACTGGAATAACAGAAGGAAATATTGCATGCTTCCACTTCTATGAGATATCTTAAATAGGCAAACTCACAGAAGCAGGGAGCAGAATGGTGGTTACCAGGGGCTGGGAGGAGGGAGGAATGGGGAATTGCTTGTCAATGAGTACACTATAAATCACATTATAAATTATGCAACAATAAGTTATAGAGATTTGCTGTACAACTGCCTACAGCTAACAATACTGTAATGTATACTTAAAAGCTATTAAAAGGGCAGATCTCATGTTATATGTTCTTACCATGATAAAATTTATAAATTAAACAATAAAAGTCCTTGAGGAAAGTGTGGGGAAAGCACTTGAAGATATTAACCTGGGGAGAGAGTTTATGAAGAAGACTTCCATGGCAATTGAAACAACAGAAATAAACAAATGGGACTTAATTAAACCGAAAAGTTTCTGTACAGCTAAGGAAACAACTAAAGCAAATAGACAACCTTCAGAATGGGAAAAGATATTTGCATATCATGAATCAGATAAAAGCTTTATAACTAGAATCTAGAGAACTCAAATTAATCAACAAAAAAAGACCCAACAATCCTATATATCACTGGGCAAGAGACATAAATAGAACCTTCTCTATAGAAGACAAATGGCTAAAAACATGTGAGAAAATGATCATCATCCCTAATCATCAGAGAAATGCAAATCAAAAATACCCTGACATATCATTTAACCCCAGTGAGAATGGCCCACATCACAAAGTCTCAAAGCTGAAAATGTTGGCATGCAGGTGGAGAGAAGGGAATAATTTTACAGTGCTGGTTGAGACTACAAACTAATACAACGTTTTTGGAAGGAAGTATGGAGAATCTTCAAAAAACTGAAATTAGATCTCCCATTTGATCCTGCAGTCCCATTACTACGCATCTATCCAGAATAAAAAAAAATTTTTATCATATGGACATTTGCACTGGACTATTTATTGCAGCTCAATTTACAGTCACCAAAATGTGGAAACCAACCAAATGCCCACCAACCCAGGAATGGATTAACAAGCTGTGTGGTATATGTATAGCATGGAATACTATTCAGCCACTAAAAATAGATGGAGACTTTACATCTTTTGTATTAACCTGGATAGAGTTGAAACACATTCGTCTTAGTAAAGCATCACAAGAATGGAGAAGCAAGAATCCAATGTATTCAATTCTAATATGAAGGCAATAGATGAGCTAATACAAGGGGAGGAGGAGGGGAATGGGCAAGTGGAGAGAAGGGAGGGAGGGGAATGGGGGTTACAGTGTACAGCACACCTCTTGGGGGCAGGACACAATTATAAGAGGGACTTTATCTAAGAAATGCAGTCAGTTTAACCTAATTCTTTGTACCCTCAATGAATCCCAAACAATAATAAATAAATAAATAAATAAAAACTGCCAATAGGGCAGCACCTGTGGCTCAAAGGAGTGGGGCACTGGCCCCATATGCCGGAGGTGGTGGGTTCAAACCCAGCCCTGGCCAAAAAAACTGCAAAAAAAAAAAAAAAAAAAAAAAAAAAAACTGCCAACAAACTGTTTTCCAAAGTGGTTCTGGGGCAGGACCTATGGCTCAGTGAGTAGGGCGCCAGCCCTATATACAGAAGGTGGCAGGTTCAAACCCGGCCCTGGCCAAACTACAACAAAAAAATAGCTGGGCGTTGTGGCGGGCGCCTGTGGTACCAGCTACTTGGGAGGCTGAGGCAAGTGAATCACCTAAGCCCAAGAGCTTGAGGTTGCTGTGAGCTGTGACACCACAGTACTCTACTGAGGGTGATAAAGTAAGACTCTGTCTCTACCAAAAAAAAAAAAAAAAAAAGTGGTTCTGCCAGTTTACATTCTCAGCAGTCCTGTATCAGAGTTCCGGCCAGTACTCACACCCTTGCCAACACTAGTATGCTTAATCTATTTAATTTTTAGCCATTCAAATAGATCAGTGGTTCTCAAATTTGCTAATGCTGCAATGTATTTTCATTGTTAAAAAAGGATCGCAACCCACAGGTTGAGAACCGCTGGAATAGGTACATAACAGTGTCTCATTGTGGTTTTAATTTGCATTTCTCTGATAATGAATAAGGCTGAGCATCTCTTTTTTTGTTGTTGTTGTTGTTGTTGTTGTTGAGACAGAGTCCTACTATGTCACCCTTGGTAGAGTGCTGTGGCATCACAGCTCACAGCAACCTCAAACTCTTGGGCTTAAGCGATTCTCTTGCCTCAGCCTCCCGAGTAGCTGGGACTACAGACACCCACCACAAAATCCAGCTATTTTTTGTTATAGTTGTCATGTTATTTTACCTGGCCCAGAATGGGTTCAAACCCGCCAACTTCAGTGTATGTGGCTGGCGCCATAATCACTGTGCTACGGGCACTGAGCCACGGCTGAGCATCTTCTTACCTGCTTATCTGCTAATGATAGATCTTCTTTGATAAAATGATCCAAACCATTTTCCCATTTTAAAAAATGGGTTGTTTGTTCTCTAATTATTCACTTTCAAGTTCTTTACATATTCTAGATTCAAGTCCTTTGTAAGAAATATGGTTTCCAAAAAAGTATTTCTCTTAGTCCATGACTTGTCTTTTCATTCACTCCCCATCCCCATTTTTTTAAGAGACAGGGTCTCTGTCACCCAGGCTGGAGTGCAGTAGTGTGGTCATAGCTCACTGTAACCCAACTCCTGGGCTCGAGAGACCCTCCCATCTCAGCCTCCTGAATAGAAAGGACCGTAGGAGCACACTACCAAGTGTGGATAATTTTTAAATTTTTGTGTAAAGATGGGGTTCTTGAACTCCTGGCAGCAAACTATCCTCCCATCTCAGCCTCATAAAGTGCTGGGAATATAGGCTGTGAGCTACCACTCCAGGTCTTTATTCTCTTAACAGGGTTTTTTTTTTTTTTTTTTTTTTTTGAGACAGAATCTCACTATATGGCCCTCAGTAGAGTGCTGTGACATCACAGCTCACAGCAACCTCAAACTCTTGGGCTTAAGTGATTCTCTTGTCTCAGCCTCCCAAGTAGCTGGGACTACATGTGCCTGCCACAATGCCTGGCTATTTTTTTGTTGCAGTTGTCATTGTTGTTTAGCTGACCCGGGCTGGGTTCAAACCTGCAAGCCTCGGTGTATGTGGCCGGTGCCCTACCCACTGAGCTACAGATGCCACCACTTAACAGTGTCTTTTGAAGAGAAAAAGGTTTTAATTTTGACGAAGTCCAATTTATGCATTTTTTGTTGTATGGATCATGCTTTTGTGTCATAGCTAAGAAATTATTGCCTATGTTGGGCGGCACCTATGATCAGTGAGTAGGGCACTGGACCCATATACCAAGGGTGGCGGATTCAAACCCAGCCCCTGCCAAACTGCAACAACAACAAAAAAAATAGCCAGGCACTGTGGTGGGTGCCTGTAGTCCCAGCTACTCAGAAGGCTGAGATAAGAGAATCATCTAAGCCCAAGAGCTTGAGGTCAAGAGCTTGAGGTTGCTGTGAGCTGTGATGCCAAGGCACACTCTACCGAGGGCAACAAAGTGAGACTCTGTCTCTTAAAAAAAAAAAAAGAAAGAAATTATTGCCTATGCCAATGGCATGAGGATTTTCTCCTATGTTACATGTATACTTTTAGGTTTTACATTAGGGTCTATGATCCATCTCCAAGAGGCATTTTAGACACTTGTGGAGACATTTTTGTTTAACACAAGGATGGGGGGAGGGGTTCAAACAGTAATTGATGGGCAGAGATGCTTGGAGGTCCCTCAAGGTACAGGAAATACACACACCATGACAAAAGTCTCATGACTGAAATGGCCACCAAATTTCCTACCAAACATTCAGATAGGCAAAAAAGAGAAAAAATCTGTTTTGCTTTCATTTCAAAATACCAAAAACTTTAAGAAAAGTTTAAATAGTTATTAATTGAATCATTCCTTACTTCTCTTAAATACAAAGTTTTCCCTTAAAAGCTCCTATTTCATGTCTTCTAGTATATCATGTATTTGTGCCTGTACATTTACATATTGAGTTAGGTATTTTATTATAAACTCACTTCCTTTCACTTCTTTATAACTCAATTGTGGCATTAAATTAATTTTTATCTTGTGTGTAGTTGGTTATATTATCATGTTAGCAACATGATGAGATTTAAAACATTAAGCTGACTGAAAAAAAAAGATTCAGAATGACATCTGTAACAATACCACTTATATATTAAATATTACCATTACGTGCATAAAATTTAAAGTTTTAGAAATATGCACTTTATCCACATTTTACAGGAATACATAGGAAAAGATACACATTATATAAACTAGAACAGTTGCCTAAGGGAAGGAGAAAACAGAAGCAGGAATGAGGAGGGATAGAAAATGATCCAATCATGGACAAGGAGCCTTGTTCAGATATCAAGGAGGACCTGCCACATTGTCAGGAGGATACTTACCTCAGTCCCCTGCCCCCAGTACCCAATTAAAAAAAAATTTTTAGTGGCAGCACCTGTGACTCAAAGGAGTAGAGCACCGGCCCCATATACCTGAGGTGGTGGGTTCAAACCTGGCCAAAAATTATGTATTTTTTTTAAACATTAAATTTGTATTTGTTGGGCTGGACTTGGTGGTTCACACCTGGAATTCCAGCACTCAGGGAGGCCGAGGCAGGTGGATTGCCTGAGTTCACAGGTTCAAGACCAGCCAGAGCCAGAGCAAGACTTTGTCTCTAAAAACAGCCAGACGTTGTGGCAGGGGCCTATAGTCCCAGCTACTTGGGAGGCTAAGGCAAGAGAATCACTTGAGCCCAAGATTTTGAGGTCGCTGTGAGCTATGACACCAGGGCATTCTACTGAGGGCAACAAAGTCAGACTCTGTCTCAAAAACAAAAATTAAAAAATTAACATAAACTAAATAAATCCATTTTTATTTGTTAATTTTACCTCAATAAAGCTGTTAAAAAATAAAAACTTGCCAGGCGGCCCTGCCTAACCAATGGCTCATTGAAAGTTACACACCTAAGAAAGTGAAGGAAACAGCTTCACAGACAGAAGAAGAACTTGAGCATTGCTCCTGAAATGGTCCCAGTATCACCAAAGGGCAGGGGGCCCAAAACACCAAAGTAAGACCTGATTCTGGCCTCACTTCAAAGGCAGTGTTCAGGTGATTGTAAAACTGCTAAAGAGAAATGAGTAAGTACAGAGAGAGAGGAAAATAAAAACACTTTTCTGTGCACAGAAATAAGGCAAAAACATGCACTCTTACCACTTCTATTCAACATTGTACAAGAGTCCTGGCCAGGGAACTAAAACCAGAAAACGAAATAAAAAGTGTAAAAACTAGAAAAGAGATAAAATCGTCTTCATTTCGGCTTGGCGCCTATAGCTCAGTGGCTAGGTTGCTGGCCACATACACTAGGGCTGGTGGGTTCGAACCTGGCCTGGGCCTGCCAAACAGCAATGACTATTACAACAAAAAAATAGCCTGGCATTGTGGCAGATGCCATTAGTCCCATCTAGCTGGGAGGCTGAGGCAAGAGAATCTCTTAAGCCCAGGAGTTGAGGTTGCTGTGAGCTGTGACACCACAGCACTCTACCAAGGGAGATACAGTGAGATTCTGTCTCAAAAAAAAAAAAAAAAAAAAAAAAAC
>CAUYPK010111950.1:0-38179 GCA_963574355.1 Loris lydekkerianus | reverse complement strand
CTCTGATGCGTCAGGATGGCGATGATTTTTTCCGATGTCTGTAGGCTGTGCGGCTGTCGTGTTCTGAGACGTTTCTCTTCAAGTCCCTTGCCCAGCCTGCGATGGGATCACTTGTTCGTGTCTTGCTTATACCTGTGAGTTCACTGTGGATTCTGGTTGTTAAACCTTTGTCAGAGACATAACCTGCAAATACCTTCTCCCATTCTGAGGGCAGTCTGCTTGCTTTACTGTGTTCTTAGCTGTGAAGAAGCTTTTTAGTTTGATCAGGTCCCAGTAGTGTATTTTTGAAGCTGCTTCAATTGCCTGAGGGGTCCTCCTCATGAAATACTCGCCCAGACCAATTTCTTCAAGGGTTTTCCCTGCACTCTCTTCTAGTATTTTCATGTCTTAAGTTTAAATCTTTAATATAGTGAGAGTCTATCTTAGTTAATGGTGAAAGGTGTGGGTCCAGTTTCAGTCTTCTACAGGTTGCCAGCCAGTTCACCCAGCACGATTTGTTAAATAGGGAATCTTTTCCCCACTGAATGTTTTTAATTGGCTTGTCAAAGATCAAATAATGGTATGTAGCTGGATTCATCTCTTGGTTCTCTATTCTGTTCCAGACAACTACTTCTCTGTTTTTGTGCCAGTACCATGCTGTTTTGATCAGTATCGATTTATAGTGTAGTCTGAGATCTGGTAACGTGATTCCTCCTGCTTTGTTTTTATTTCTGAGTAATGTCCTGGCTATTCGAGGTTTTTTCTGATTCTATATAAAATGAAGTATTGTTTTTTCAAAATCTTTAAAGTATGACAGTGGAGCTTTAGTAGGGATTGTGTTAAAATCATATATTGCTTTGGGTAGTATGGACATTTTAACAGCTAGAGTTCTTCTGTTGGGTCTCCACCATGTTTATTTTTCACTGTTTGGTTATTAGAACTGGTAGCATGAAATTGAATTGGGGTTCCCAGGTAGTAGAGATAGCTCCTTACCAAAGTGCGAGGGTTTGTAATTGTGGCTTATCTCCTACAACCTTACAAAGGCCCCTTTCAGAATTTTGGCTACAGACTCTGAAGGCCTACTTGGTGAGACAGTGCAAGCTAGCTCTGTTTTGATATCAGCCAACCTCTACCCTATCCCAAGAAACCACAGTATTAGGTTTAAATCTCAACAATGATCAGATAGAAACAGTTTTGGAGCCCAGCCCCCACCCTTCAGTTTTTTTCTGCTACAGAACTTCAAAGATCAACCTCAGAGTGTCCCTGAGTAAACAGCCCCAGACATGGGTTCCAATTAAATTGTGTCAGGCAGTGCAAACCCTGCCCAACAGAGAGGGATTCAAGGGTCTCCAACAGCATAATTGGAGCCAGGGATCCACACTCCCGCCTGCCAGACTCAGTCCACACTTCTTTCCTTACAGGCCCAGTTGGAGCCAGGGGTCACGCCCCTGCCCACTGGTCTCGATTCACACCCAGCTAGTCTCTGCTTGCCAGACCAGTTGGAGTAAGGGGATCATGCCCCCACCTGCCAGTCTCAGTCCACTGCCTGACAAGCCTCTGTTCACAGGCCTGTTAGAATCAGGGCACCGCACCCTGCCCCCATGTCTCAGTCCTCACCCGGTAAGCCTCTGTTCACCAGCCCTGCTGGAGACAGAGGACCATGCCCTAGCCCTCAGGTCTTGGTTCACACCCAGAAAGCTGCTGCTTGTGGGTTCTGTTGGAATTAGGAGACCCATGCCCTAATTCAGTCTCAGTTTAGCTCTCAGTTAGGTCTCAGTTTAGGCCTCAGTTAGGTCTCAGTTTAGGTCTCAGTTAGGTCTCAGTTTAGGCCTAGCAAGCATCTGCTCGCAGGCCCAGCAGGGGCTGGGGACCAGCGCTGTCTACCGAACTCAGTCCACACAGGGAAACTACTCTCTGGCTGTGGGCGCCATCAAAGCCAGCGGTTCTGCACCCAGTCCTGAGGGTCAACACCATGACTGGCTGGGCATAGTCATAACCAGGGGACTGCTCTTCCTCCCACTGCGTGTCCCTTTCTTCCCACACCCTCTTTCTTCCCCATTAGTTGCAGATTCCAACCTGATGGTTGATGGTCCACACTATGTCCAGATCTCTGAGGATAAGACCAAATACTCTGTGCTCTGTAGGGGGTAGAACTTCAGACCACCATGCGAGGGGGAAAGGGTGGACTGGGAGTTTGGACTTGTGGGGAAAAATGTCTGTTTAATTTTATGCCTGGCGGGGTGGTGTCTGGGTTCATAAGTGGGACCTCCCTGGAGAAAGAGACCTAGAGTTTAGCGGCTCCCTCCAGTGAGGTAAAATGAGAGGTATTTTGTTCCCAGCTCGTTTGTAGATAGTCTGTGGCTGGCTTCCTTCTTGGGAGGGGGAGGGGTCTCCTGTTCTCTATTTGATAGGCTTTGTACCTATAATTTGTTTTCTTGAATGCTCTTCTTTGGAGTTACACTTTGGTGAACTTCTTTCTTGGCTCAGCTCCCCACCTTTGGCTTCATAGAGTCCGATTCCATCCAGTTTTTCTTCCTCTGCTCAGGAGCCTCTGCCAAGGGTTGCTACTAATCGGCCATCTTCCCAGAATTCCCCCATGAATGTTGTTTTTAAGGAGCTAGTAAAGCAGAAATGGGGAAGTGTCTGTTCTTGTTTTGGGGACTGGAGCCACAGGTGGACCCTGCCCCCGGGGCTGATGGGCTTTAGGGCAGGGACTTTTATTTTATTTTATTTTATTTTATTTTTTGCTTCTACACAAGCCAATTTTACTATACACTAATTGCTCTTTATAAGTAGACATTTCTGGGGCTGTTGTTACAATTGTGCACCTCACCATGTGTTAAAAATTACAGTGAAAGATGAAAAGGTGAGGAAGAAATCTTCCTGACAGGGACTGATGGGTTTCCTCCCTCCCCAGATTCATATGTGGAAGCCCTAACCCCTGTGTTAGTGTTTATAGGAAAGACATTTTGTAGGGAATTAGGTAACAAGGGTGGAGCCCTCAGGACTGGGGTTAGTGCCCTTATAAGAAGACACTTGAGAGACACAATTTCTCTCTGGGCCATTGAGGGCACTGTGAGATGTCAGCTTTCTGCAAGGTGAGAGAAGGGTCCTCACCAGGGTCAGCTCAGCCGGCACCTTGATCTTGGACTTCCAAGTCTCTAGAGCTATTAGAAGGAAATGTCTGTTCTTACAGCCACCCAGTCTGTGTGGCCTGTCATGCAGCCTGAGGTGACCACGTTGCTCCCCATGCAGGTGCCTCCTTTTAGTACCTTTGTGACTGTGCAGTGGCACTGATCCCCAGTCATTCCTCCTGATGCACAGGGGCTCTGTGATCGGCCAATGTGGGCCCTACCTTGAGCCTGAGCTGAGGGCTAGAGCTGCACCAGCTGAGGCTGCCTTCCTTGGTCAGCACAGCCTCACATATGGCACTTCAGAAAGCCTTGACGGTGCTGGCCATCAGATCTTAGAAAAGCAGTAGCCCCGTGGGGAGAGTGGAGGGTCAGGGAAGTGGCTACTGAAGCAGCTTCAGGAACATGGTGGATTTTCTGGGCTGTCAGCATGTCTTGACCAAGAAAGTTGATGAAATGATGGATTCATTTACTAGTGTTTCTGAATCCTTTCGTATCATAGGCTGCTTAGGAAATCTTGGTATGTGTATGCCGTGTTGGGAAATAGCCCAGACTATGGATGCCCTGCAGCTGCGCCTGACCCTGACGGAAGCTCTCAGGAATGAGAGAATGGACGTCTCAGCCCACCTGTAACTTTTCCCCAGCATGGGTTGGGGACTTTCAGGAATCACTATTGACACAGTAGCAGCTTTATCCAGTGAAATGAACTCCCTAGTGGGAGCTTGGGTTACAAGTTTGTGTCTGCTGAGATTTCCTCATGTACTTAGAACTCTTTGAATTGTCTGATCTCTAATCCAGACTCAGTATTAGCTATTAGGCATGTTGAGAAAATAAATTGTCTGTAACCCTAAGCATCTTAGATGTAATGCCCTGTGCTGGGACAGTGGCACCACAGAATGTGGGAAGACTTCTAGCCTGTCCTGTCCTCTCAGTCTGGTTATTGTACAGGTAGGCACTTTTATTCTGAATTTATTTATTTGTTTATGACAGAGTCTCACTCTGTCACCCAAGCTGGAGTGCCATGGTCTCAGCTTAGCTCATAGCAACCCCAGACTCCTGGGCTCAGGCAATCCTCCTGCATCAGCCTTCTGAGTAGCTGGGACTCTTAAGTGCCCACCCCAGTGCCCAGCTAGTTTTTCTATTTTTAGTAGAGACAGGGTCTCACTGTTGCTCAGGCTGTTCTCCAACTTCTTAGTTCGAATGATACAGGTTGGTCCCAAACCTTCTCCTGCCTTGGCCTCCTGTAGTGTTGGAATTACAGGTGTGAGCTGCAGTGCTCAGCCATAGAAATTTTTTCAATGGTATGTGATGAAGACAATTTAGTTTAACTCCCTTTACCCCTGGCTCCCACTCTGGGGCTGGTGAGTTTAGAGAAGACTTGGAAGAGCTGGCTGGTGGGTCCTCCATCCCATGCTGAGGAGCAGTGTGAGGAGAGCGAGGCAAGCTGGTTTGGGTCCCCAGTGTGACCTCCCCGAACCCGGGCCTGTCTGAGGAAAACCGAGGGCTCTGCCGCGTGCTTGTCCCGCCGTGCGTGCTGTCTGCTCGCCCCGTGCCAAGCACTTCCTGACTGTTCATCTGTAGCTCCCCACAGCTGAGCATACCAGGTATTGCTGAGCTGAGTTTTTAGGGAGAGTTTATAGTTCCCGTTATAAAAATTCATTATGAAATAGGTTTTAGAGAAATTGTGTGAATGAGACAAGATTGGGAGAATCAGAAGTGGACAAGAAATGCTGCTTTAGATTTGCCATGACATCAGTTTCTTTTTCTCAGTAACCCAGTCCTGATGGAGGCTGAGTAGTAGGCTGTTCCTGCTAAGGGGCTGTCAGCCCTAAGGGTAAGACAGTGCCAGTCAGTGGTATAATGAAGCCATAAATGATCTGGCTACTAACCAAATGGCATTTATATAGCTCTGTAGCAGTGTTCATCTGTAGGTGCTTATTAGGATTGCCTTTCAGTGACCATTATAAACAGAAATGACTCTGTGATGTAACAGAAATGGGCACTCTAAGCAGCCTCTGCTTTGCTTCTGTTCAGTGTGAGAGCCACCTCATGTGCTAGCTGGGCTCCCTGACTGCTGTTTATAGGACTGTCACATAGGCAGGACTCACACTGGGACTCTGAGGTCTCCGACAGGACTGGAATGTCTGGCTTGGGCTCTTCTCCTGACTTTGGTGACAACTGGGAAGGTGGGAGGACAAGGACAGTTAAATGGGGCGATTGGAGAGAGTTGTTGTCTTCCTCTTAAGATTCTTCTCACAAAGGGACTTTTCTTTGGATATGTAAGTGGAGAAATAATTATTCCTTTTAAAATAGTGGCTTGTGGCAGTGATTCGGGTTGGTCCCAAACGTGTAGTAGGGTGGTGTTGGGACACTCAGCAGAGCCGAGGGGACTGAGTGATACTTTCTTTGGTCTTTAACTATGTTTATGTGGATTTTTGAGATGAGGAGGAAAGCGAATACAGAATGTTGCCCAGACCCTATGTGTGTAGTTTGTCTCGACCTGTTCTGGTTTACTTTGTGATTATCTGTCGGAGACAGCACAGGCTTTTATCCTCTAGTTTCAGTTACTTGTTTTGTCACCTTTCTAAGCATATGTGTTGCTTCCAACTTACTTTTGGAATGCCATCGCCTTATATTATATTTGTTAATTAGTTGTGTGAAACTCAAAACATACTCATTTCACCAGAGAAAACTATATTAGAATGAATGGTCCTTAAGGTTTCAATTCCATTTAAATCCATATAAATCTGTTCCACCCACAGTGTAGCTAAGATAATACTATTGGCGTTATACTATTACTATTAATTTTGATACTGCTAGCTGACCCTGTGTATGGTTTCCGTCCATGAGAGGACAGCTGTATGCCCTTGACAACTTCTAACATCTCCTAATCTATACTTTTATCATCTATAAAAAGGGAATAAAACACAGTAATACCACTTACTTCATGGGCTGATAATCAAGACTAAATAACATATATATATATATATATATAGCATTTATTAAATTAGCTTGTATTATTACCACTATAATTTGGCCACCATTTCAGTAAATAGAACTTTGTGAGTCAGACTGGGAACCTAACTAGCAAATGTAATATTATTTCTTTGGGGAAAAGCAAGATACTATGTCTGTGAAGAAGGGAATATGATAGTATTGAGTACATTGGATATACATATTTTTCCATTCCTGAGATACTTTACTAAGAAGAATATTTTCCAGCTCCATCCATGTAAACCTAAAAGAGGTAAAGTCTCCATCTTTTTTTAATGCTGCATAGTATTCCACAGTGCGCATAGACCATCATTTATTAATCTATTCATGGGTCGATGGGCACTTGGGCTTCTTCCAAGACTTGGCAATTGTGAATTGAGCTTCAGTGAACAATCTGGTGCAAACGTCTTTGTTGCCAAGTGATTTTTGGTCTTTTGGATATACACCTAGTAGAGGAATTGCAGGATCAAACGGCAGGTCTACATTTAGATCCCTGAGTGTTCTCCAAACTTCTTTCTAAAAGGAACATACTAGCTTGCATTCCCACCAGCAGTCCAGAAGTGTTCTCTTTTTTCCATATCCACACCAACATCTGTAGTTTTGGGATTTTGTGATGTGGGCTACTCTTACTGGAGTTAGATGATACCTCAAAGTGGTTTTGGTTTGCATTTCTACTCGGTACTACTATAAAACCAATTTATAATCACTCACACGTTCATATGAGAGATGAATCACAACTATAGCCCAGGATGAAGGAGGGAAGGGGAGGGAGTTGGGAAGGGGGGGTAGTTCGATAGAGGGAGGTTTAATGGTGAGACCACACCTTGGAGCATATTGCAAGGGTACAAGTCAAATCTGTCAAGTATTGAACACAAATGTCTTAACACTGTAATTAAGTAAATGAGGTGAAAGCTATGTTAATTATTAGCATGTAAGCACTCCAGTTTGTACAAATAATCAACACATTGAATCCCACAAAGACATAAATGTATTCATGATCTGTATATATGACTTAATAATTAAAAAAAAAAAGGGCATATGGCATCACTAGGGTTAGTGCTCTTTCCCCTTCCCTTGTATCCCATTCATGTCTAGCAATAGAAAGGACTGGGCCATTTTTTGGATAGTTTTTGTTCTCCGTGATTTCAGGGAAGCTCACTCTCTTACGCAGAGACATAGATATGTACAGGCAGTCCTGACTTTTCATAAGTTCAGCTTTCATCCAGGCTCTGCTTTGATATATAACAACTCCCACAAATCACCTTCAGTGTTCTGCTCTTGTACTTCTGCGTGTCAGCTGAGGCAGCACATTCAGGGAGGGTGGGGGTGCCCCCTGCAGACCTTCAGGGTGGTGGTGCCCACCAGACCTCAGGGTGGGGGTGCCCCCTGCAGTCCTTCAGGGTGGTGGTGCCCACCAGACCTTCAGGGTGGGGGTGCCCCCTGCAGACCTCAGGGTGGGGGTGCCCCCTGCAGACCTCAGGGTGGGGGTGCCCCCTGCAGACCTCAGGGTGGGGGTGCCCACCAGACCTCAGGGTGGGGGTGCCCCCTCCAGACCTTCAGGGTGGTGGTGCCCTCTCCAGACCTCAGGGTGGTGGTGCCCACCAGACCTCAGGGTGGTGGTGCCCCCTCCAGACCTCAGGGTGGTGGTGCCCCCTCCAGACCTCAGGGTGGTGGTGCCCCCTGCAGACCTCAGGGTGGGGGTGCCCACCAGACCTCAGGGTGGGGGTGCCCCCTGCAGACCTTCAGGGTAGGGGTGCCCCCTCCAGACCTCAGGGTGGTGGTGCCCCCTGCAGACCTCAGGGTGGTGGTGCCCACCAGACCTTCAGGGTGGGGGTGCCCCCTGCAGACCTTCAGGGTGGGGGTGCCCCCTCCAGACCTTCAGGGTGGGGGTGCCCCCTCCAGGCCTCAGGGTGGGGGCGCCCACCAGCTCATTCAGCTTGGTGAGCATCCCTAGGTTTATTTGTGCCTCGGTGTTTGTTACTGCAAGTATTTGGACGTTCTGTGTCACCTTACCCTGTAATTTACACAGTGAGGGGAGAAAGCTGACATGCAGGCTCAGAAACACAGGTGTCCTGAACTTCACTTGGTTTGGATGAAGATGGAAGGTATTTGACATGCAAAGCCAATCAAATACTCGCTGGCTGAGAGCCTGAGTGTTAAAGTATGAAGGAAAGGAAATAATAAATAAAGACATTGAAATCCTGAATACATGCATTTCTATTATATCTAAAAGAAAGGATATAGGTGTTGGTTTTACAGTTTTTAATGTTTTGGGAACAGAACCATCTTTATAATATGTAAATATATTTGTTATAATTTTCACATTCAAATGTACTTTTTCGAATGCATTGGGCCTAAAAGAAGATGGTAGCTTATATGTATAGGATAGTTCTAATGTTTTTTGAAGAATTTTTGGAGAATTTCACACATGAACAAAAGAAGAGAGAATAGTGGAGTAAATCCCCTGGATCCATTACCAGCTTTGACATGTTGCTGTTACTGTTTCATATTCCCCTCACCTCCATTTTTGCTGCGGTGTTTTATTTATTATTATTGTTTTTGAGACAGAGTCTCACTCTGTCACCTTGGGTAGAGTGCCATGGCGTCATACCTCACAGCAACCTCAAACTCTTGGGCTCACGTGATCCTCTTCCTCAGCCTCCCCAGTAGGTGAGACTGTGGGTGCCCACCACAATGCCCGGCTATTTGTACAGACGAGGTCTTGCCCGGGATCAGGTCTTGCCCTCCTGAGCTCAGGGGATCCCCTCCTCAGCTTCCCAGAATGCTGGGATTACAGGTATGAGCCACTGTGCCTTGCTAGACTGTTTTAAAGCAAATCCCAGATCATAGCATTTCCCCAATTAATACCTCACTCAGCGTGTGGTTCTAAGAAACACAGGCATGCCATGTTTCACATTTCATTGCCCTTTGCATCTTTTACAAATTGAAGGTTGTGGCACACTTGCCATAAGCTAGTTGGTTGGGTCTGTTTTTCCTCAACTGCATGTGCTCACTTTGTGTCTCTGTGTCACATTTTGACAATTAATTCTCACAGTATTTCAAATTTTATTGTTATTATTCTGTCTGTTATGGTGATCTGTGATCGGTGATCTTTGATGTTACTATAACTGTCATTGTTTTGGGGTGCCATGAACTATCTTCATATAAGATGGAGAACTTAGTTGATAAATGATGTATCGCTCCTCCTCCGTCTGGCCTTCTTATTTCCTGAGATACAGCAATATGATACACAACAGCCTCTAAGTATTCAAGTGAAAGGAAGACTCACATGTCGTGTAGCTCTTAATAAAAGTTGGAAATGATTAAGATTAGTGAGGAAGGCTCGTCAAAAGCTGAGATGGGCCAAAAGCTAGACGTCTCGGGCCAGTTGGCTAAGTTGTTCACAAAGGAAACGTTTTTGAAAGAAATTAAAAGTGCTACTCCAGGGATCACGTGCACCATGAGAAAGGGGAACAGCCCTTCTGAGTGGCGCACAGTCCACCCTGTCTGTGCTCTACACCTGGAGCAGTAGAGCTGGGGGCAGCACATCTGTTCACAGTGTTGTTACCAAGTATTTTGTTGTTGTTGTTGTTGCAGGTTGTCCAGGGCCAGGTTTGAATCCACCACCCTCAGTATACGGGGCTAGCGCCCTACTCACTGAGCCACAGGTGCCACCCACTACCAAGTATTTTAAACCCACTGTCAAGACCTAGTGTTCAGAAAAAAAGATGTTTTTTCAAAAAATTATTGCTCACTGACATACAACTACTTACTCAGAAGCTCTTATAGAGATGTAGAAGGAGATGAATTTTTTTTATTTCAAAATATTTAGGGGGTACAAGTGTTGTTTGTTACATGTGTGAATTGTACCATGCTGAAGTCAGGGCTGCCAGTGTACTCATCACCAGAATGGTGCACGTTGTACTCGACAGGTAGATGTTTTTCCCTCACCCCTTTCCCATCCTCCCCTTTCATAGTTTCTGATGACCATTGCTGTTCTTTATAACCTTATGTATTGTTTGGCTCCCATTTATAAGTGAGAACATACGATTATCTGTTTTTCCATTCCTGAGATACTTCACTTAGGGTACTGGCCTCCAGTTTCATTTAAGTTGCTGCAGAAAACATTATTTCCTTCCTTTTTATGGCCAAATAATACTCCAAGGTGGGTATACCACATTTTCGTTATCTACTCATCAGTTGATGGGCACCTGGGTTGATTCCATATCTTTGCTCTTGTGAATTGTGCTGTGGTAGACATTCAGATACAGGTTTTTTTTTTTTTTTCCTAATAAAATGAGATTGCTGGATCGCATGATAGGCCTATCTTTAGTTATTTGAGGAGTCCCCAGACTATTTCCACAGTGGCCGTACGAGTCTGTGTCCCCACCGGCAGGTTTCTGCAGACGCTTTTCACTGTAGCTGTGCCAACATCTATTGTTTTTTGACTTTTTACTAGTGATAACTCTGACAAGGGTAAGGTGGTATCTCTGTGTGGTTTTAATTTTCATTTTCCTGATAATTAGTGGTGTTGAGCATTTTTTCACGTATGTTTGACCATTTGTGTATCTTCCTTTGAGAAAATTTATTTATGTCTTTGGTCCACTTATGATGAGGTTATTTTTTTTTTTTTTCTTGCTGATTTGAGTTCTTTGTCAATTCTGGATATTAGAACTATACCTCCTTTGTCAGAAGTGTAGTTTGTGGATATTTTCTCCCATTCTCTAGTTTTTCCATGTCCTCTGTTGATTATTTCCTTTGCTATGCAGAAACTTTTTAGTTTAATTAGGTCACATTTATTTTTCTATTGCTTTTAGGGTCTTAGTCATAAATTCTTGCCTAGGCTAATGTCTAGAAGAGTTTTTCCTACATTTTCTTTTAAAATTTTTTTTAGTGTCAGGTCTTACACTTTAACCCATCTTGAGTTAATTTTTGAGTATGGGGAGAGATGGGGGTCAGTTTCCTTCCTCTGCATGTGGTTGTCCAGTTTTCCCAGCACCATTTATTGAATAGGAAGTCCTTTCCCCAGTGTATGTTTTTGTCTGATCTGTCAAAACTGGGTTGGTCATAGCTATGTGATTTTATTTCTGGGTTCTCTATTCCATTCCAATGGTCCATGTGTCTGCCTTTATCCCTGTACCATGTTGTTTGGGTTACAACGGCCTTGTAGTATAATTTGAAGACAGGTAATGTGATGCCTCCAGATTTATTCTTTTTGCTTAGGATTGCTTTGACTATTCAGGATCCTTTTTGGTTCTGTATGAAGTTCAGGAGTTTTTTTTTAGATCTGTCGGAAATGACATTAGAATTTTGATGGGACTGGCATTGAATCTGTAAATCACTTTGGGCAGTATGGGTGTGTTAACAATGTTTATTTTATTCTTCCAATCCATGAGCATGAGATGTTTTTCCATTTATTTGTGTAATTTCTGATTTCTTCCATCAGTGTTTTGAAGTTGTTTACATAATTTCTTCCATCGGTGTTTTGATCGTTGTTTATGCCTGCTAATACAACATCCATTTTGCATCCCATGGATAGAGGAGTAATTTGTGCTTTCAAGTCTTATTATTTACTGTATTTTGTGTGTGTGTGTGTGTACAATGCGCTCCTGTGTATGATGGGCACCCACATTTTTTGGCCCAAACTTTAAGTAAAAAACTTTCTTGCTTTTATTTATATTTATTTTTATTAAATCATAGCTGTGTACATTCATGCAATTATGGGTACAATGTGCTCGTTTTATATACAGTTTTTTGTAATTTTTGGTAATACTTTATTGTGATGATATGGAACCAAACCTGCAAAATTTCTAAAATATAACCTCATTGTCACTTATCATACCTATAAAACTAACAGTAACTCTTTAGTACCATCTAATACCCATTTAACATTCAGGCTTCCTTGATTGTCTCAAAATATGTTTTTGAACAGTTGATTTGTTCAAATTGGCATCTCCACCTACCCTAAAGGTGTAGTGTTGGACACGGTGTTGTTGTGCACGTCCCACCCCTCTACACACAGGCATTTCCTTCACCCTCACGCAAAGGATGACAAGTTTAAGGGCTTCCACGCACATGCACTAGATGTGACTATGGCATCTGCAATCTTTTTAAATCCTTCCTCTCTCTTAAAGTCAACCTGGAAATCTCGAAGTTTAAAACAACTTCACATGTATTCCTTTATTATTTAAGGTCTATATTTGAATGATTGGTATTAAAAAGCTGTCAACCAATCAGTTCTATTCTATTCTCACTAAATCTACATCTTCTAACAGGAAGGAAGTATTGCCATCCTGGGGCAAAGTTAGGTAGGGGAGGATTCAGTGGCAGCTGCTTGAGTGATGAGCTTCAGAGCTGGTCTGGCAGAGTTTTAGTAGAGATTAGCTGACCAGTCACTGTGGCCTGGCCTCCATCCTGAGCCCTGGCCATGTTCAGTTCCTTCACAAGGCCGGAGTCCACCTGAAGGCACCGAATGCTTGGCATGACGTCCTCCAGAGAGTGCTGGTCCACTCTCAGGTCTGAAGATGGAGGATTGGGCTGATTTCTGGCCTGGTGTGACAGGGTGCTGACCCAGTAGGCCCCACTTGTCACCTCTGTGTGACGCTAGCTGTAGCCTCTGAAAGACCTTCTGATTGGAAATGTTTCCAGAGTGACAAAGACTTAAAAAGGAGAAGAGACTGCAAGCTTGAGCAGATGTCACCATGCTGCTTAGAGTGCCCCTGGCTTGCTGCCCAGAGCCCTCCCAGCAGCCTCCAGGCCCCATGCAGCCCACCCTCCCACACCCCCACCCCTCTCACCTTCTCTCCTCCTGCCCTGCTCACTGGCCATTGGCATCCTTGGCGTCCCAAGAATCTTCCAGGCTCTTCCCTGCCCCTGGCTTTGGCGTTTGCTGTTCTCTTACAAAGCCACGGCTCACTCTTCATTCACTCAGGAGGCATCCCCTAGCAACTGTTTAAAACAACATCCCCCAAGTGTCATTCTTGTCTTCGTGTTTGCATTGCGCTGTCATCTCTGAACACAGTCAATTGTCTTTAGTGCTGGTTGCAGTAGATACTCCACAACGTGAGTAAACAGAGGAGGAGATGAGTTAGACTCCGGAAATGTGATTGCGAACGCACACTGAAGGACTCCTTGAGGAAGATGAAGGGTACACTTTGAGTAGCTTTGTGGAAAGGGACATTTTAATAATGGAACATGGATGAGGAAAGTGTCTTCAATGTTTACGTAGAGTGGACTGTGCTCATAAATTTTATGAGATCAAAGATGTCTCTCTGCCTAGTAGTGCAGTCCAAATGGAGAGTGATGCAGCCTGCAGACCCTTGGCACGGGTGAGTCTGTCAGCTGGGATTTCAGCCATCTCCTGGCAGCTGTGCCATGCAGTGCTTTGTGCTCTGGTAGAGACCTGTGTGGTGAACCCCTGTGCTGTTGGTAAGCCCAGACTGAGCCTGGAGGATGGGAATTATGTGATGCTTATGAATTTGAGCACTCGCAGAGTGGGCTGGGGGAGGGACACTCACGATGTCCAGGGTCTGAATACCCCCTTGTGTACAGGGGGTCTGGTCTTTCACTAAGGTTCTGTTTAGTATTTGTGATCCCAGCTCCTAGAGAGTTTGGAACATATTGGTCAAATCATCCAACAAGAGGCAGCATGGCGTTTGGTGGGTAAGAGCACAGACTTTGGAGCCATCCTTCTGGGTTTCAATCCTGACGTCAACAGCTATCACTATTTTTTTCTGGAATGTTCCGTAATCTCTGTGCCTCTGAGATGGTGGTGATAAAAACAGTATCGTTGGATTGCTGTGAGAATGGAATGAGTTGATAATATTGGTAGTGTTCACAACAGCTGCTGGCGCATAGCCAGCACTGTCTAAGTGTTTGCCAAATAAAACGAAGACATTAACTTTGGGAAGCTTATTAAAGGATGCTTCAACCTTTGGCTAGGAGGCCCACCAAGGTAGGGAAACAGATGAGTGCAGTGATAGAATTTGAAGTTGTAAGAAGGCAAATTTAACTTCAGCATTATGAAAAACGATTCTTAAAGGTAATCGCTGGTGGGCATGGATTAGTTGATTGTGAAGAGTATAATAAGGTGACCTAAACCGTGAACTGCTAGATTAGCCTACCTGCCTGCCTGTTCTTCTCTTCACACATATTGTATGATCTTGGGCAAATTACTTAACTTCAAATTATAACTCTAAAATGGGTGTGTCAAAAGTCCCTGCCTCGTGGGATTGCCATGAAGGTTGAATTAAACAATCGTTGTGAAGTTCTTGGCACAGGAGCTGGCTTGTGATTAGCGTTTAAAATGTGACTTTTAAAAAATTAGTAGATAATGAGGTTCTTGGTCTCTGCTCCTGCACTGTTCTGGGTATTGAAATCCTTTCTGTAGGACTATCAGGCCCGCCCTGAGCCAGACGGGGCAGCTCCCATGATGGGGCAGTGTACAGGATGTTTAGCGCTCTGGCCCACAGGCACAGAGACTGGAGAAAATGTGGGGAGGGCTGGGTGTGGTGGGAGGGGCACTCTCCCCATATGTTTGTCAGGGTGGGGAGGTCAGGGGCTGAGTGTGGTGGTGCCACACAGTGACTCCCAGCCTGTGCCTGGAACAAACTTCTGCTCTCGAGTCCTCACCCTCCTGCCAATCTGCATCTGCTTGGAGATACTGTGAAATCTGTGGTAAAGGCATGTACATTGCAGACAGAAATGAGCATGAATTAACTGCGGATTTTAGTTACCTGTGCTGTTTCTGTGCTAATGACTACCAATAATGCACCACTTTGTGTAAATGTAAAGTTAAGGTTTCCAGAGCTCAAGGTTTATATGGACATTTTGAATTCTCATTTCCCATGCAGGAATCTCTATTCAGTGTGTTTATATGTGGTAGGGTTACCTAAGCACATGAAAGAGTGTTATTTATCTAACAGTTTATGTTGCAACTTATTTTTAAGTTTATTCATTCATGTGGTTATTGAACAAATATTTATTTAGAACCTGATATGTGGCTGGTCCAGGTTCTTCTTAATATCTATTTTTAAGCAGACAAGGGGAAATTCTCATGTAAATTTAATTCTGACCCCACACATGACAGTGCAGTTACAGTCTGTGTGAAGGTTAAGTTCTAACATATGCCTATGAGGAAAAAATAATTAGCTAAAAATATCCTTGAAAAATTCCTTAATTTACCCACAAACAACATTTTTCAAAGAGTACCATGTAGCCGTTTCCCGTCTTGCTTGAGAACAAATCACTGCCTTTTTCATTTGAACACTGGACCAAGTAATTGGAAGTTAGCTTGTGTATGGGATCTGTGTTGTTTGAAATTTACATTTAGGGCCTTTAAAGTTAGAGGCTCACTTAATAACAAACATTGTGTGCCTCCAGGTACCCGTTTCTCACTGGTCGAGTCATCTGCTGATCAACATTTAATGAGCACCTATTGTGTGCAGTGATTGTGCTTGACATCTGCATGCAGAAAAACTGTAGGAAGATGATATTTGCCCTCAAAGAGCTCACAATGTGGTGGGGACGACTGCCACAACGTGTCCAAGTACAGCCAAACAGCCAGGTGACGTTAAGTCTAGTGACAGTGCCCTGTAACGTGCTCTCTGCGAAGCAGGCACATCCAGGGAGGACAGAGGGAGGACGTAGTTCTCCTGGGGAAGGTGTGACTGAGAGTGCAGATAGAATCCAGAGCACTGAGAGCTGGGTCTCCAAGAAGGGAGGAGTCACAGGATGACGTGCTCATTACAGGAGACAGCATGTCACCAAGGTGAACCGAAGGCACTGTGGACCGCTCAGGAAATGATGTGGACTGCAGGACAGTGGGGACTGGGTGTGCAGGGCCTGACTATCCTTGGGGGGTGCTGGGGGCTGGGTGTGCAGGACCTGACCGTCCACGGGGGGTGCTGGGGGCTGAGTGTGCAGGGCCTGACTATCCATGGGGGACAGTGGGGGCTGGGTGTGCAGGACCTGACCATCCACTGGGGGTGCTGGGAGCTGTCTGTGCAGGGCCTTACCGTACACGGGGGGTGTTGGGGGCTGGATGTTCAGGGCCTGACCGTCCACGGTGGGTGCTGGGGGCTGGGTGTGCCGGGCCTGACTATCCATGGGGGACCGTGGGGGCTGGGTGTGCAGGGCCTGACTGTCCACGGCGGGTGCTTGGGGCTGTCTGTGCAGGACCTGACCGTCCACGGGGGTTGCTGGGGGCTGGGTGTGCAGGGCCTGACCATCCATGGGGGACCGTGGGGGCTGGGTGTTCCTAAGTGAAAGCTGTATGTAAGTTGGATATTTGTAGCTTGGAGACTCACTGTGATATTCCCTGTTTATAAGTGTGAGTTGTATATTAGTCAGATGTTTGTAACTTGGGGACTGGCTGTAATAATCCCCCATTTGTAATTGTGAGTCGTACATAAGTTAGATGTTTATAGCTTAGGGACTAGCTGTAATAGCCCCCATTCATGTGAGTTGTACGTAGTTGGATGTTTGTAACGTGGGGACTGGCTGTAATAGCCCCTGTTTGTAGGTGTGAGTTGCACATAGTTGGATGTTTGTAACGTGGGGACTGGCTGTAATAGCCCCTGTTTGTAGGTGTGAGTTGCACATAGTTGGATGTTTGTAACGTGGGGACTGGCAGTAATAGCCCCTGTTTGTAGGTGTGAGTTGCATATGAGTTGGATATTTGTAACGTCGGGACTTGCTGTAATAGCCCCTGTTTGTAGGTGTGGTTGAACATAGTTGGATGTTTGTAACGTGGGGATGGGCTGTACTCAGTTTTGCCTGATACTGCATGTGTGTCGATGGACCAGCTACTGTACCTGACTGCCGTGTAGAATAATGTTCTTAGGAGAAATTTAAGAAACAGACTTACAAATGAGATTTTTTAATTGAAATTTTTATTGATATAATTACAGATTCAAATGCATAGTTGAGAAGTAAGGCAGAGACTTTACTTGTGGAAAAAAGCCTTCTTGGCCCGTTTTCCCAGTGTCAGCACTTTACAGAACTGTGGTCCACCCTCCTTCCGTGCGTGGTATGGCCATTGGTGTCTTCAGCTTTCCCCATGGTCCCCTGTCCCTCTTTCTCTCTGTATTAAGCTCTACCCAGTTTTATCACCTGTGTAGGTTCACAGATAAGACACTGAAGGTGCTGACCCCACAGGGACTCCTGGAGTTGCCCTTTTGTAACTGCAAATACCTCCCTTCTTAATTTAACCCCAGATGTCCTTCATTTCTGAAATCTGTCATTTTGAAAATTTTGCATAAATGGAATCAGGAAGTCTGTGACGTTTGGAGGTTTGCTTTTTTCACTCAGTCAATCCCCCTGGAGATTGATTCAATCCTAGGGGATGGGTATTCTGTCATTCACTCCCACCTGTTGAAAGCCATGTGGACAAATTCTGACCTCTCTTATAAGTAAAGCTGCTGTGAACGTGTGTGCAAGGCTTTCGTGTGAATGTCCCTTTTCATTTCTCTGGGGTAAGTAGCCAGGAGCACGAAAGAACTTTCAACACAGCTCATAGATCCAGAGTTCTGTCTGGCAGGGTCTGCGTGGTTTGTGTCTCCACCTGCCGTGCCGGGCACAGTTGACCTTGTGGGGCTGTCGCTATTTGCCCGGCTGGGCCTGTGTTCTTTCTAGTCTGGGCAGCGCCCCTGAGCTTCAGGGAGGAGATTGGCTTCACATTGCTGCCGGCTGGTTGCCCTGAACCTTCTCTGCTGTGACTCAGCTTGTCAGCTTGGCTGCTCCCATGTCCCTGCCTGCACGTATGTCCCGAGACCCACAGCTGCACAGTGAGGCCAACAACTGTGTCCTCTCCCCTTCCTGTGGGAGCGAAGGCCCTGGAAGGGGACCCTGCAGCCTTTCCTCGTCTGGTGTAGTGAACACTGTCTCCAACAGGTGGCAGTGCACTTTGCAGCCACAGGGGCGTGTGCTGTCACCGGGGCTTGGAGATTAGCGTCTCAGCCTACATTTCCATGTTGAGAGTGTGCACAGCAAATTTTACCCAACAAAGCGTCAGTGAAGTACTGTGAGGTTTAGAAGTTTGAAGGGAAGCATTAAGTTTGCGAATGGTTTCTAGTAAAAACGGCTCCCCACTTCTTAGAAGTGATTTGAAAAGGAGACGGAACTCAGGAGCATGTATGTGAGCGTGTGATTTTAGGTGTCAGTAGTGACTGTGCATTCTATAGAGCTCCTGAAAAATACCCTGTTAAAAGATGAATTTTGCATCCTGTCTGATCCAAGACCAGCCAGGTAGCAGGGGCAGCCTGCTTTTGAGCTCTGAGACCAGATTAGCACCACTTCATCCCCAAGCCAAGGCCCCGTATTGTACGCTGCAAATACAGTCTCAGTGGCTGGTGGTCGTGCACGTCTGGTGGTCATGCTGCACGTTTTCACCTGCTGGTGTTAGTCCCCTGCCCTGGTGCCTCCGTTCTGTGTTTGTGTGGGCACATGTCCAAAGGGTGGCTCAGACATGTGCTGTGCATAGGAAGCTGTCACACAGTGAGAGACTGGGGGGCCCTGGTGTCATGGACAGACAGAGCTAGTGAGGTGCAGGGGGAAGAGACTGGATACAAGATCCCTAAGGAACTGCCAGCTCCACGCATGGGAAGTACCAGTGATGCCAAACTCTGACACAGAGGTGCTAAAAACAGGTGCCTTGCTGCTGTCTTTTGGGAGGAGGTCAGCCAGCCGTCAGTATGGTCCACGTGCACATTGTCGGGAATAGCAGACTGTGAAGGAGAGTGGCCAGCTCTGGGGTTGGGGACTGTCCCCACGCCAGCCAGTGTGCCAGGGTGGGGGGCTGTGTCTGGTTCCCCTGGAGGTTGGTGCTGTGGTTGCCCTGACCCAGGGCTGGCAGTGTGCTGCAGGCCTGGACTGCCAAGGAAGTGGTGGCTCTGCCGTGAGCAGCAGGCATTTTGCTAGTGCATCCTTGGCACAAGCCTCAGCTAGGAGAATTCTGTCATCATGAGTCCTAACCCTGAAACCAGATGCTGTTGCCATGGGGACAAGTGAAGTGCTGCTGGGGAAGGCTTAACGGAGAGGCGGAGAAGGACAGTGGCAGGGCAAGTGAGGCGAATCTGAAGCCAGGACAACCGGAGACCTTCGCCCTTTAGCCGCTGTGCCGGGCAGGCTTCACTCTGAGGCTGTGTGCTGGAGGCCTGCCGCTTGCTGACTGGCTGCGTGGCAGCTGCCTGGGCTGTGTGGACTAGCTGGGGAGCACGTTGGCAGTTGGCAGTGGCTCTGGGGGTGGGGACTCAGAATGGGAGATGTAGACGTGTGCTCAGGACCCAATGGCTGACAGTCTGCACAAATGTTTCTCATGCCAGGCTAAAGTCACCCTCTCAAGCCTGCTCAGTGATTAGGACCGGCTGGTGAAAGCCAGTCCGTTTGGCAACAGATTTGACATGTGTTACAGTTAAATCATTTTGGTGTCCCAGAATAATGTATCCCAAGAATGGAAGAAAAAGTATCCAATGTACTCACCCCTACTATGAAACTAATTCAGGCTTTTAGTTAAATTTAAGTCGAAGACACTCATTAATAAAGAATTTTTATTAAACTAAGAACACGATAGCTTTGAAGTCCTTAAGGGAATCTTAAGCCTACGAAGAAACTAGAGATATTTTTCTATGGTAACAAGATTTAGCTTTGGGGAAAGTTATAAATCAAAGTATTTTGTGTAGAAGGGTGGATTTGGACTTTTGCAACACATAGCTGTCAGGTTACCTGACAAGCTGATTTTCCAAAGTTTATAATTTTGATAATATCAATTTTTTTTTGCAATATTATACATTGCACTAATGTACACAGCTATGATTTAACAATAAAATATCAATTATTTTACACTTTCTGTTTCTTTAGACTTTTTATATATCTATATAATTTATCATTATTTCTTTCTTTCTTTTTTTTTTTTTTTTTTTGCAGTTTTTTGGCCAGGGCTGGGTTTAAACCCACCACCTCCAGCATATGGGGCTGGCACCCTACCCCGTTGAGCCACAGGCGCTGCCCTATCATTACTTCTTTTAACAGTGAGCCATTCTACAGAACTTCTATTTTTCTAAAACTAGCATCTATGGTGTAAAATTAACATTTACTTCCCACATTTTCCTCCAGCTTATAACTGTCATTGAATCAGATTTGTTTCAAGAAATAACACAACTCTCCACATTGAAAATAGATAAAGGTTGATAGCCTTCAGAATACTGGGTTTTGCAGGTGTTTAAATAGGATCGAGAAAAAAAAAACAAGTGTACTTTATCAGTTACTTTATCAGTTTGCTTTGTGTAATAAAGTAACCAATTACACCAAGTTCACATTTTTGGATTGAGCCCACTGAGGAAATGAGTACATTGTTTCTTGAAATAATACAGAAAGCCTCATTTACAATACATTCAAGTTATTTCTGCCTTTGAGGGCATTGATATTCTTTTGCATTGACCATTGACTAAAAAATATTAATATATATCTCAAATTTGTTAAAATTATTTTAGGGAGTATATAATAAACACCAGAAAATGTAACAAAATCACAGACACAGGTAACATTTCTGAAACATTAAATAATTTTTGTGTCTATGCTCAATGATAATGTATGTTCCAAAATACCTAAGCACTCATTAAATTCCAGATCTATGTTTTAATCTCTTCCCCATCAGCTGATCTTCAGACCACAAAAATATCCACATGTTTAAATTAGGGATAACAAAGTAATGAAAAAAGTTAGAAAAATAATCAATGACAAAACTAAAATATAGAAAGCATAAACCAGGAGAACAATAGGCTTGTAAATGTAACATAAATGTTTGATTGAAAAATGAGTGTTTAGAAGTTCATGACAAAGGGGTGAATCTAAATACAGGAAAAGCCAATGATTGAAAGTATACTGAAAAAGCAAACAAGCAGAAAAACTTAAAGAAAAATGTGGTTAAGTCAGAGGCAGAGCAAAAAAAGACAAAAATTGAAAGAGGAATCTGTTACTTACATGATCCCAAGTGTGCTTAGAATAAAAATGCTCCCTGTAATTTCATTACAATAATTGTTTATCCTATGAACGAGCTCTTAATACTGCTGTTATTCCCCCTTCTTATTAGAAAACACAGAAATAAAGAAATGCCTTTCCTAAGTTTTCTGTCCTCCACTGCTCTTAGAATAAAACCAGAATTATTAATAAAGCCAGCATTGCCCTACCTCCATTGAACTTTACTTAGCCTCATCAGCCTCAGTTCCATGCAGATGCCCTCATTTTCTGTTTTCTGACAATGATGGGTCAACTTCACCCCTTGAATCACATTGTATTCTTCTTGACTTAAAGACTTTACACATGTCACCTCTGCCTCTGAGAGCTTTCCCTCTGTCCCCCACTTCACATATTCCAGTTAACTCCAAATTATACTTAAATACCAGCTTAATAATCTTTGTCTGAAGGTAATATTTTTAACTCTGAAGTAGTCAAATCGTCCTATTGAACATGTTTATAGCAAGTTGTAACTTTCTCTCATAACTTTGTTGCAATTTTATGTGACTTAATTGTATGATTCTCAAATATTGTAAAAATATAAGATTATCTGAGATCAAACATATGTATATAATGACATACCTCTATATGTTAAGTCTTATAGTATATATGTGTGTATACATGCATGTATAATATGATAATATATATGTATGTACGTGTATCCGTATGTATTCCTCTTTAAATACTCATATGGTAGGAACAGTAACCATTGTGCTTATTGTTTACCATCATTTCCTTAATGTATAGCCCATTGAGGGTCCAGTTCTCAAATGTTGAATGTCTTCCAACCAGTACTTCTCAGATTTTACACAAGCAATAATAATTTTAAACATCAATAACAACAAAAAACTAACAAAAAAAAAACTGCACTTGAATTCTGTTTAGATTTCCTTTCAAATACACCTTTATTTTTTCTATTAAATGTATACATAAATATTATTTTACTTTTATTATGATACTGAGATAATGCAAATTGGTCTTGTACAGAGAGGGCTCAACTCTGGGTAATGGAAAGCACTCTAGCTATTTTGAGTAGAAACGGATTTAACTCAAGGAATCTAATGTTTAATAATTCTTGCTAATTTTGGATCAGCCAGGAAGTCCCAGTTTCAACCTTCAGATCTGTAAAATTAAATAAGCAAGAGATCATCTGTCTTCAGCTAGCTCTGTACTTTGAGCTTCCATGTAACAAACTGTTATCTAACTTGGTTTGTAAACATACCAAAACCTAACTAAAATTATATGTTTTATTTTTCAAAAAAAGCTGGATATTAGCCAATCACAAACAGCCAAGCTTTAGTCAATCATGAGCTACTAAATAATCAGACTACATCCAAATAAGGTGAAGTTTAGCCTAGCCAGTTGATTTCTCTCCTTGGCTTCCCTGGTCAGTCTTTAAAGCTTCCTTCTTTTGCTGATGAGAGGAGCCTCTGAACCTTTTCTGGTTCTGAGTACTGCCCAAACTGTGAATTATTGTTCTTGGCTTAAATAAACTCTATTGTATTTAATTTGTCTAAAGTTTTATTTTGTTTTGTTTTAACAGTTCTTATCACAGACTGTGCTGAGAATGGGAACTGTTATTTATGAAACAATCAGGTCACTACTGATCCATGTCCTGGTTCCAGAGTTATACCCACTACCAGTGGCCTGATGAGCACATAACATCCTGGTTGCCTTGGCTCACAGGCAACCTACACCTGGAAGATGTGATAGATCTGCCACTGGTCTTCCCCCTGACCTCAGTTCATAATTGAGATTTTGCAAAAAGCCTTGAAAACCAACCTTAAGGGATTCTGGGAAAGGCAGATGTAGCTAAAATTGTTCCAGGTTCTGCAGTACAGGAGAGCCACCTGTGCAGCAGGCTGTGACAGACCCTGAGCAATCCAAGACACAGTTGCTTTGAGCTTCCTGGAACAGGAAAAATACTAGCTGCCAATTTTGCAAATTGTGCAACCTTTTTGTCTAAATAAAGTTATTTTTTTTAAATAGGTCAGGTTTTGCATATTCCAAGAAAAATATATTTTAAATATTTGGTTATCACTAGGTTAATGCAGAGAGACGTTCATATTTTCCACTTCATTTCTTTTTTTTGGCCGGAGCTGGGTTTGAACACACCACCTCCAGTATATGGGGCCGGCACTTTACTCCTCTGAGACACAGGCACCACTCATTCTTCTTCATTTCTAACCTCTGACATATTAAATACAGGAATATTATTCTTTTCCTCTGTCACCCAAAATATAAATCTAATTTAAATTATGTGTTCTTTTATTTCTTTTTTTTTTTATTAGATCATAACTGTGTATATTACTGCATTTGTGAGGTACATTGTGCTGATTTTATATATAATTTGGAATGTTTATGTCAAACTGGTTAATGTATCATTCATCTCACTTATTTAATTGTTGTGTTTACACATTTATACTTTACTATTAATATATATGAAGGGGAAAGTATTTTGTCCTTAATTATACAGACATATTCTCTTATAGTTTGTAAATATAAAAATAGTTTTAAATTCCTTCTTTCCTTTCTTCTTTCTCTCACTATCCTTTTTAAACATTGTATTATTTCTTACTTCCTTTCATTCTTCAAAAAGTAGTAACATGACCGGTCATAGTGGCTCACACCTGTAATCCTAGTACTCTTGAAGGCAAAGGAGAGTAGATCTCCCAAGCACAGGAATTCAAGACCAGCCTGAGTAGAGTTAGACCCTATCTCTATTAAAAATAGAATAATTAGTCCAGCATTGTGATGGACACCTGTAATCCTAGCTACTCAGAAGGCTGATACAAGAGGATTACTTCAGCCCAAGAATTTGAGGTTGCTGTGAGCTGTGATGAAGCCATGGCACTCTACCCAGGGTGACTGGGACTCTGCCTTAAAAAAGTACAAGCGATTGAACTAATGTATACAGCTATGATTTAACAATTAAAAAAAAATTAAAAAATTTAAAAAAAAAAGAAAAATAAACTACTGATGAATTAAAAAAAAAAAGAATTAGCAGGTTTGCAGTAAGAAAAACAATAATCTTTTTGAACTACTGGAATCACCATTTTGAGTGGGGAAAATCCACAGGCAGAGACAATATTGCTACCATTAAAATAGGGTTCCTCCCTGTTTTTGGAATAGTCAAATGGCTGATAAGTAGATGATCTCAAATAATAAACTATACATTTAATTTTATTGAAAACAGTAGAGCTTGAAAATATTAAAAGTTTCTTTACTATTTAAAAAAAAAAGATAACAGATTAACAGATTACTATGAGTCACGACTCATGCTAAGAACTGGAAATTTAAAAAAGAAAAAAAAAAAAAAGAGCAAAATTCTATTTGCTATGGTTTCGTCTAACTGAGTGGAGAGATTTTTTAAAGTATTTAACAGTAAGACTGTATTAACAGATAAAGTGTAATAAAGTTGACAGTCAGATTTCCATCAGCAAAACAAAATCCATGCCAACTAATGCAACTGAGTAGAAAATCACAGAAAAGGCAAAAAAGCTTAGAGTTGGAAGGACTAACAGAGAAACAGGAATTTTTTAAACCCATAGGTAGGGCCACTTAATGGGAACTGTGTTCTTGCAGGAAGAATGTTCATTGGTAGAGCATTTCCTGGAACAGAGAGAGAGTGAAGGACAAATTCCCTTTTACCATCCCCCAAATTTCCTCTAGAGCTCCTACTAACTAAACCCAACTGTATAATTTTAGACAAAGAAAAAAGATAATTTCAAGAGTGAGACCCTTAAAATACACAATCAAATAAGGGAAAGACCAGAAGTAGTCTAAGAAGAAAGATGCACCAGCCTGTAATATAACAAGAGCCTGTGACTGGTCTAAAGATAACAAAAGGAAATGTTGGGGAAAAAATGTCTCAGGCAGCCGGAACAGTATATCCAAATGCTTAAGGGAAAGGCTATTTTCTTTTTCTATTTTTTTCTTTAAATCACATTTTAGAGAACCAAAATGCACTCTAAATTTTAAAAGAAAAAGGAAGCCAGTTAATTATTCTATTAATGAATACTTCTATCCATTTTCTTGGTAATAGTAACACTGAGATTGTTTCTTATTAGCCTCTAATCATTAAAGAAGAAGAAAGAGGGAGAAAAGAATGAGAAGAAGAAAGAGAAAATAAACCTCTTTTCAAATTCCTCTATGGTATATATTTAATCCACATACATGTACATAACATATGTATTTCTAAAAACTATTTACATACCTGTGAATCTTTTCTGATGCATGATAATCATTTCTAAATAGTCTCTGATTTTTTTATAATATCAAATGACTCTAAATCTTAGTCTATAAGTTTTTAATTATTTCCAATAGGAAATGAATAGAAGCTAATAATAATGCAATAATGTATCTTTTTTCTGAAGTCGCTTTCTGTAGAAAAAGCATAGGTAGTGAAGAATAGAGGAAAGTGGCCTTCATAATAATAACTCTCATAGAGGAAACACTTTAGATAGCAACCATTCTCTACTGAAGAACCACAAATCCTCATCTCCTGAAATAATGATAGCTAAATACATGGCTTTGACACCATTTTCCATTACCTTTTTGGTTGTAATTCATTGATTATAGGTCTTTAGATCCACAACATGCAATAAGAAAAAGTAAGAATGCATTGTTATGTGTTTAGAAGATGAAAATTCTCACCTTATTTCAACATGGGCATTTACTGCATACTATGGCCACAAAATTATTTATATATTTCTGTCCTTATATTAATCTTTATGTCAAAATTAGGGTGACCTATTCAAAACTCAAAGTATTCAGTAGGGTCCACAAGCACTTAGCTGTGTTGAAAAAGAATGTTCTTTTTCTGAGCAATATCCTTGTTTGATGCTCAAAGCACAATGCAATCAGCACCTCTGCCAATAACTCCATCAAAGTCATTCAATTGCACCTTCTCCTTTAAAAGAAAAACCTATGAAATGGCACTAAGCCTTTCTCCTACCAGTAAAAAGGAGTATTTATATAGATGTCACTTTTATCATCCTTAAAGGATATCAGAATATAAGTGAATTGAACATTGTTCTCAACTTCACTAAAGGAGTATTTCTTCTTAGGAATTTCATCATGACTTAAAAAACCTATATGACAATAAACATAAATCCTGAAGTCCAAATTGAGTCCACTTATTACAAAAATTAAATATATGACCTTTAGATCAGGAAAAAAAAAAAAAAAAAAACATTTAAAGTTTGTTTCCAGTGTTGGCAAGGGTATATAAAATTGGTACATATGTATCGTTGGTGGAAGTTTAAAGTAGAAACAATGAGAAAAAATAAGCAAGCAAACATATTGAAAAAAAAAAATGGGAACTATAAACATAATTATAACATTTACCTTGGAAATTAGTAGTAAGGAAATTAAAAATTTCAAAACAAAATGTATTAAAAGCCTGGATAGATCCATGAGCACTCAAGAGAGAGAGAGAGAGAGAGAGAGAGAGAGAGAGAGAGAGAGAGAGAGAGAGGTGGAGGGATTCACAGAGCAACAGCTGGAGAGTCCTTTTGCAACATAGGTCACCTCCATGAAGGTAATTTAGAGACATCTCCTCACCACCCCTGTTGGGAAGGAAAGGGAGTAAGGAGACAAGCCACCTCCATCTGGCTCGTCCTGCCCAGAAACACATCACAAAGGCACAGACTGATGCCACTGGACACCAGGAGCAAAACAGATAAAAATAGAGAGCCATTTCAGCCTCAAAGCCTAGAAGCAAAGAAGATCAAAGAGAAGGAGTGAGAGGGAGAAGTAGGGGAAGGAAATAAAGAAGAAACCCCACATGAAGAAGAACCAGCAACAAACTGCTGGCAGTATTAAGTATCAGAACAGATCAACTCCCCAAGGGATCACAGTGTAGCTACTATGGCAGAAGATCCTAATAACAAAGAAATGACAGAAATGACAGAAATGACAGAAATGGAATGCAGATTATTGATGGCAAAAATGATGAAGGAAATTAAGGAAAATGGAAAAACCAGCAATAGGAAATACAAAAATTGACCCAAGAAATTAACGAAAGACAGGACAATGTCTCCAAGAAAAAGTTGGAGGAAAGATATAGTGGAGCTTAAGGAAATAGAGTCATCAGAGAATTTCAAAATGTAGTAAAATGTTTCAACAACAGATTAAACTAGGAAGAAAAAATAATCTCAGAATTTAAAGACTAAGATCTTGAGCTTAACTCAGTTTATGTAAAGAGGCTGAAAAGAAGAGAGTAAAAGCTGAGCAACCCTTAGAAAATTGTGTAATTACATGAAGCATACAAACATATGAATTATGGATGTCAAGGTCCCTCCCTGGGGGCAGGGTCTTTTAAGACCTGTGGAACTGGCAATGATTGAGTCTTTGTTCCACCCAGCTTTTACTTAAAGCTGCTTTTTTTTTTTTTATTTTATTTTTTTATTTAGCCAAGGGGAGTAAGCTGAAGAAGGAAATAAAAACATCAGCAGTTTCTATGAGTAAGTATGTTAGTACTTATTATTTATTTATTTTTTTAATTTATCTATCTATAATCATTAACGTTAAGGGTCTGGGCAGCCTTGAGAATTGTGAAACCTGAGCCTTATGTGGGGCCGCCTCCTGTTTGTGCACACAAATTCCCTGGGGGAGGTTAGACCGCTTTAGTTTCTAATGCGAGCTGACTTGATGATGTCAGTCATCCTCTGAAGAATTGGAAGAAAAGAAGAATCTTCTTCTTATCCCCCCAAAAAGTATCTCTCTCTGTGATTAGGGCACAAGCTCTCCTGCCCATATTTCGGTGCTTGAGCTGTTCCCTTGATCTCTGCCCTGGCCATAATGCAAATTTCCACAATGGATATTTGCTTTGACTGTTGACAGGGGTCAGCCTGGTTAATGTTTCTTTCCAGGTCTTGTGTGCAGCAGCTTCTGGTATGACCATTGTCTTTTAAAGTGCTTACCGATTACAACAGGGATGTTTGTAAACTTCATCCTTTACAAGCCAGGCTTCCAGTAAAACATAAACCACCCAGACAGGTAATCTAACTGTTAGTTTAGAAGTAAGCTAGCTAAACTGTTTTTATTCTGCCTTGTTCAGCTTATTTCCCTGTTTTTCCCATTTTCTGGGAGTGTTCTCCCTTGCCAAGAATGGGGTCTTCAGTCCCCTTTCCCCCTGCAATAGGTATCCTTGAAGGACAAGAGGAAAATCTCAACGGCATGGAAACCCTAGTTGATGATATTATAACTAAAAAATTTCTGACCATTACCAAAATTTCATACATACACTTACTGTATGGATAACGAAGCCTGGGTTGATAACTCAATTCAAATGGAACATCCCCTTGATACAATGTAATCAAACTGGCCAAAGTCAAAATGAAAGAAAAATTCTGCAGGAGGCCAGGTGTAAGTAGCAGCCGACCTACAAGGGCAAAGAGGAGCTGACCTATATAAGGGCAAACTCATCTGGGTGACAGCTGGCTTCACAGATGCTGAAACTTTACAAATCAGAAAAGACTGGACTCTCACCTTCAATCTACTCAAACAAAATAACTGCCAACCTAGGATTCTGTATGTTATAAAACTTAGCTTAATATTTGATGAAGAAATCAAATCTTTATTGACAAGCAAACACTGAGGAAATTTGCCACTACAAACTCACTCTGAAGGAAGTACTCAGACAAGTACTATATGCCAACTAACACAATGGACAACTAAAAGAACCCAGAAACTAAATGACAAAGTCTAGTTTCTGCAATGGTCCAAGGAATAAAACAAGGCAACAGACATGTACACAAAATGAACAAAACTCTACCCTACTTATCAATTCTTTAAATAAATGTGAATGGCTTGAATCCACCCCTAAAGAGATATAGGCTGGCTGCCTGGTAAAAAAGTACAAGCCAAATATTTTCTGTCTTTAGGAAAAACATGTAAACTCCATAGACAAAGCAAGGCTCACACAGAAGTGTTGGAAAATAATATTTCACACCACGAATACCAAAATGTGTGAGAATCACAATCCTTTTGCAGATACAATTGACTTTAAAGCAACTTTAAAGGAAAAGAAAGGTGAAGTTTAACCCTATAGACAAATCAAAGGAACAGAATAGCAGGAAAAGATTTCAATCCTAAATATTTATGCACCCAATATTAATGTTTCCAGATTTATAAAACAAACACTACTTAGTCTGAATAATACAATAGCCTATACTACCATAATAGCACAGGACCTTAATACCTCACTGACAGAACAGGACAGATCCTCCAAGTAGAAACTAAGCAAAGATACAATGGACTTGAACACAACTCTAGAACAAACAGGCTTAAGAGACATATACAAAACATTTCACCCCAATACTACTGAATATATGTTCTTATCAGCTCATGGATCATCCTCCAAGATTGATCATATCCCAAAACACAAATCAAATCTCAATAATATTAAAATAATAGAAATTATACCTTATATTTCTTCATACCAGAGTTGTAGAAAAGTGGAACTCAATTCTAACAAAAATATTCATCCTCTTACAAAGTCATGGAACCTAAACAAAATAATGTTGAACAATAGTTGGATAAAGGAGGATATAAAAAAGAAAATTATTAGATTCCTTGAACAATACAACAATGAATATATACGCTATCAAAAATGTGTGTGATACATCGCAAAGAGTTCCAAGAGGAAATTTGTCATGTTAAATGCCCATGTCCAAAAAGTCAGAAAAAGTGCAAATCAACAATCTAATAAATCATCTCAAGGAACTGAAAAACAAAGTAAAACCAAATCCTAAATCAAGTAGAAGGAAAGAAATAACAAAAATTAAATCAGAACTAAATGAAATCTAGAACAAAAGAATAATTCAGAAAACTAACAAAAGATCAGTTGTTTGAAAATTGATGAACCCTTTGCCAGATTAACTAGAAACAGAAAAGTAAGAGGTCTAGTAAGTTCAATGAGAAAGAAAAAGAGAAAATAATAGCAGATACCACAGAGATACAAAAGATCACTGAATGCTACAAAAAAAAAAAAAAAAAACTTTATGCCCAGAAATTTTAAAACCTGTAGAGTCTATGTCTATGGAGTCTGAATTTGCATTGTCTCCCTAAGATGCACCCAGGAAGAAACAGAATTCTTGAACAAACCAATATCAAGCACTGAAATTATAACAACAATAAAACAGCTTCTGACCACAAAAATCCTGGACCAGACAGTTTCACACCAGAATTCTACCAAACTTTCAAAGAAGGGCACAAACCTATATTTCAAAACCTATTCCAACACATTGGGAAGGAAGGTATCCTCCCCAACTCCTTCTACAGAGAAAGTATCACCCTCATACCAAAACCAGAAAAGGACACAATTATTTAAAAAAAAAAAAAAAAAAAAAAAAAAAACTACAGACAGCACCTGTGGCTCAAAGGAGTAGGGCACCAGCCCCACATGCCAGCGGTGGTGGGTTCAAACTCAGCCCCAGCCAGAAACTGCAAAAAAAAAAAAAAAAAAAGAAAGAAAACACTAAAGATCACTATCACTAATGATTATTGAAGCAGAACTACTAAATAAATTCTTAGGAAACATAATTGAGCTACACCACAGCAACAACAACCAAAAATCATTATGACAAGGTCAGTTTCATCCCTGGGATGAAACATATGCAAGTACACAGACAAAAGCAAAAAAAAAGACAATACAATCCTAACAGTAGATGCATAAAAGCATTTTCAATATTCAGCATCCTTTTAGTGATAAGAACGCTAAGAAAATAGGCATAGAGGGGACATTTCTTGAACTGTTAGAAATCATCTATAACAAATCCACAGCCAGTCTCATATTGCATGGAGTAACCCTGAAAGTATTTCCACCTAGAACTGGAACCAGACAAGTTTGCTACTGCTATTCAACATAATGCTAGAATTCCTAGCCTATGCAATCAGTCAAGGATATTAAGCATATCCATATGGAGATAGAGGAGGTCAAACTATTTCTCTTTGCTTATAATATGAACTTATATTTAGAGAATCCCAAGGACTAAACCAAGAGACTTCTGGTGTGGTCAAGGAATACGATAATATCTCAGGATATAAAATTAGTGTTTACAAATCAGTAGCCTTCATAGACACCAACAACAGGTAAGCTGAGGATCAAATCAAAGATACAATATCCCTCACAGTAGCATAAAAGAAAATGAAATGCCTTGGAATATACTTAACAAAAGATGTGATGGATCTCTATCGAGAGATCTATGAAATACTGAGAAAAGAAATAGCCAAGGATGTAAAGAGAGGATATCCCATGATCATGACTGTGCAGAATCAACATTGGTAAAATGTCTATTCTACTCAAAGCAATCTACAGAATTATTACAATCCTCGTTAAAACACAAATGTCGTGTTTTGAAGATCTTGAAAAAAATAGTTCTATGTTTCATATAGAACCAGATAAAAACCTGAATAGCCAATGAAATCCTACAAAATAAGAACAAATTTGGAAGCATCACATTATGAGAGTTCAGATTATACCACAATGTTTTAGTGATCAAAAGAGTGTGGTATTGGCATAAAAATAGAGACATAGATCTATGGAATAGAACAGAGAATCTAGAGATGTAACAAGCCTCATATGATCATCTGATTTTTGATGAAGCAAACAAAACCATACAGTAGATAAAAAAAAAAAAATCCCTATTTAACAAATGGTGCTGAGAGAACTAGTTAGCCAATGTAAAGGACTAAAACTGGACATGCACATACAAAAATTAACTTACATTAGGCAAAAGATTTAAATCTAAGACATGAAACTATAAAAACTCTAGAAGAAAGTGTGGATAGTACTCTGAATCTCATTAGCCTAGGGAAAAAAAATCATGAAGAGCCCATTGGCAATTGCAGCAAAATCAAAAATAAATGAATGAGACCTGATCAAGTTAAATCATTTCTGCACAGCTAAGGACACAATCCACAAAACAAACAGACAACCTTCAGAATAGGAAAAGATATTTGTATGCTATGAATCTGCCAAAGGGCTAATATCGAGAATCTACAAAGAACTCAAGAAAATCAGGGGTGGCGCCTGTGGCTCAAGGAGTAGGGTGCCGGCCCCATATACTGGAGGTGGTGGGTTTGAACCTGGCCCCAACCAAAACTGAAAAAAAAAACAAAAAAAAACAAAAAAAAAACTCAAGTAAATCAACAAGAAAAGAACTAATCACTCCATTAAAACCTGGGCAAGAGACATGAACAGAATCTTTTCTCACAAGGACAGATGAATGGACAACAAATACATGAAAAATGCTAATGATAATCATTAGAGAAATGCAATCAAACCACTTTGAGATATCACCTAACCCCAGTGAGAATGGTCCACATCACAGACTCCCAGAGCTGAGATGCTGGCATGGAGGCAAGAAAGGGAACATTCATGCATTATTGTTAGGACTTAAAACTAGTACAGCCTCTATGGAAAGAAGTATCGAGACTCCTTAAAAAGAAGTAAAAGTACACCTTCCACTTGATCTTACAATCCTGTTACTAGGTATCTACCCAAAAGGAAAAAGTCATTTTACCATAAGAACATTTGCACTTGAATTTTTATAGCAGCTTAGTTCACAATTGCAAAGATGTGGAAACAACCCAAATTCCCTTCAACACAAGAATAGATTAATGAATATATGCACACCATAGAATATTATTCAGCCATAAAAAGATGGAGATTTTATATCTTTTATAACAACCTCAAAGGATTTGTAGAACATTCTCCTATGTATCCTAAAATGGAAAAACAAACATCACATATGCTCAATATTAAGTTGAAAAAGTAGATTTAAAACCACAGGCCCACAAGAGAGAAAACCTCAATTAAATTCAAGATACGAGGAGGTGGGGAGAGGATTTGGTGAGTTTCCACACAACTAATGCAATGCCCAGGTTTATGGCATACTTTCTGAGTGAACAGCACTGCTACAACTCAGATTTTACCTGACAAGTGCAAGCAACGTGACCTAATCATGTGTACCCTCATATTAATCTGAAATTTAAAAAAAAAAAAAAATAGCTGGGGTAAGAACAGCTAATTTCATAGTCCTAATAGTTACCTTGTCAGTGTTATTGCTTTTCTGTCTATACTGAAGCAAAGCAGGCATGCAGGAAAATGCACAAATCATAGCCATACAGCTTGAAGACTTCTTGCATATATGCATACTCATGTAACCACCAGCTACTGAGTGAAGAAGCCTGTTCATTATGCCAAAGTTAGCCTCATTTCCTTCACCAATCAGTAACCTGTCCTCTAACTTAGCCATTTTTTATTCTTATTGCCGAAGACTAGTTTTACCTGTTCTCAAACTTCATATAAATGTACAATTTGTATATTAATTTTTTACTCAATATTATACCACATACATAAATATGCTTGTTTTTGAACACTTAAATTATTAATTTTGTAATTTGTTAAAAATAATTGCACGCACCAACTATACTATGGCACAGGAGCTTTTCCTAGTTTTCTGGTTATCTGTCCCTGAAATGTCCAGGGAAAGTGAATATTGCCTTCCAGTATGAGAGACCAGTAAGGAATAAGCTGGGTAAAAAGGGGAGTTGACTTGACCCACCCGTAAGTCCAGACCTCAAACAAAACTGGGTGGAGACAACATTAAAAATAAAACTATTATTTTATAGTGTGATGCCTCAAATAATTTAAAGACAAAAGATCAATTCCAAGTAAAAATGTGAATTCATATTTAGATGTTAACAGAGTATAAAAAGTGTTTTGATATGGCTTTAGATTACACATTGTGACTAATCATTCAGAAATTTACACTTGTCTAGATTTGGCATATCACAAATAATATCTTTCATCATGTACGAAGATTTAAAATATTACCTCTTCTGACAACTTATTATTTCATGTCAGTCATTCAAAACAACATATTTCAATAGACTGAAGATGAAACAGATATGGTTCTTTTATTAAGCGAGAGATCAAAGAGTTTTTCAAAAATGTAAAGCAATACTACTTTTTTCATGTATTTTGTTTGGAAAAGTATAGTTTTTTAGGGGGCACCCAAAGCTCAGTGGTTAGGATGCCAGCCACATGCATGGGGCTAGTGGGTTCATACCTGGCCAGGCTTGCTAAAACAATAACAAAAAAATAGATGGGCATTTTGGCGGGTGCCTGTGCTCCCAGCTATTAGGGAGGCTGAGACAAAAGCATCGCGTAAGCCAAGAGGCTGAGGTTGCTGTGAGCTATGACACCAGAGTACTCTACTGACAAAGTGAGACTCTGTCTCAATTAAAAAAAAAAAAAAACAAACACAGTTTTTTTAAAACAAAATTTATTTAACCTGTACTATAGTGAATTTTTTACTTTAATTTTAAATAAATTGATGAATATAATTTTTTGAGTTTTAATTTATAATATGATAATTATCATTATATAATCAGCAAAAGTAAGCTCTTTGAGGTTGTCAATTTCTTTTTATGCAAATGAGTTCTCAGACCAAAATGTTTAAGAATATTTTATCTCGGTAGCTGGATAGTAATTCTTGAAATCAGATAGTATGAATTATCTAACTTATGCTTATTTTTTCAAGATATTTTTGGTTATTCTATGTTCATTACATTTTCTTTTAAGTTTTCTTTTCAGACCAACTTATTAGTTTCTACAAGACAATCATATACTCAGGTTTCATTATGGTTAGAATTATGTTGAATTAATATATCAATTTTATAAGTACTAATATAATGAAATATTGACTCTCCCATCTCTTAAACATGGAATATCTCTGCACTTATTTATATTTTCTTTTATTTCTCCCTGTATTATTTTGTGGCTTTTCGTTTATCAGTATTATACGATTTATTTAAAAAGCATAAGTATTTCAAGTTTTGAATGTTAATGTAAATGCTACTGCATACTACTTCAATTTTATATGAAAATACAGTTTAATTTTAATACTTTGTATGTTTTGTATCTGAAATTTTAATACTTTGTATGTTTTGTATCTGAAATGAAATTCTTAGCTCTAATAATATGATTGTAGATTCTTGAGGATTTTCTCTGTAGACTATAATTTTCTCTGCATTTAAACACAAATATCCTTGTTACTTTCTCATTAAGACTTATTTCATTTGCATTTTTAAAAAATGCTCTAACTAGAACCTCCAAAAGGAAACCAAATGAAAGTAATCGGAAACTACATCTTTGGATTTTTTTTTCTAGATATTAGGGGAATATGTTGTTTTATACACCTTAGCTATGATGTTAGATATAGATCTTTTCATAGATGCTATTTATCAGAGTGAGATGTTCACTTTTATTCAAAATTTGCATATGTATTCATTTTCCATGATGTGCATGTCTTCCTTCTGTTCATTGAAATGATCATTTGGTATTTACCTTTCCATTTGTCATTACATTTGAAATTAAATGTTACAACCAACTTGGCAGTAGGGTAACACCACTTGGCCATGGTACTACCTTCTAATATATGAATGAATTTTATTTTGCAAACTTTCATTAAAGGCATTTGCATCTATGTTTAAAAGGAAGATTGGTCCTTAGTTATTGCTGTTGTACTTGATTTTTATAATAGATTGTTTTTCCGGTGTGGGTGGCATAATAATGTTGGTCTCATTAGTAAAAAAAAAAAAAAAAGTTTGGGTGAGTTCCTTACCCTATCTTTTAAAGGGCACTTTTTTTTTTTAAAGCTTTAAGAGTATATCAGTAAAATTATGCCTGGCATTAAGTTAGAGGAAGTTTTTATTTTTTCTATTAAATTCTTGAAAATATATCACTGTTTGTATTTATGTTAATTATTGATTTGGTTTTGAAAATTGTTATCTTTTAAGGAACTTGCCCATTTCATCTCAGTTGGTATAACATTTTATAATAGTACCACTGCATGCCTTGAATGCCTGTTAAGTCTCCAGTGTTATCTCTTATTTCATTTGGGATATTGCTTACTTTATTCTATCTCTTATTTGTTTTGATCAGCTATTGGACACTTAATAATTTTGTCTTAAGAAAATATTTTTGTTCCACAAATTTTATTATTTTGGATTCTCTTTTTATTTTATTGATGTGTACACATTATCCTTTCTCCTCCTCCCTTTGATTTAATTTGCGTTTCTTTTTCAAATTTCTTAACATGGCTACTTAGTCATTGATTTAAGATTTTTTTTAAAAAATATAATTAATCAAAGTAAAAATTTTGGTTTACATCTTATGTCAGCTACATCCCTTGAAGGAATGTAGCTGTGTTTTCATTCCCTCAGGGGGAAAAATATATATTCTAATTTAACTTGTGATTTCCTCTTTGTTACTTAAAATTATATACAATTTTTAACATCCATTGTCATTTCTTTTTTGACCCATGGAATATTTTAAAATATCATTTAGTTCCCACATGTTCAGAGATCTTCCTATATTCTGTTGTTGTTGGGTAATTATATATAACATCAGTTGTTTCGTGCTGTTGTCCAGTGTTGTCCAGTTTTTTTGTTTTGTTTTGTTTTGTCTTGTTTTTTGTCCAATTTTCTATATTCTTGCTGACTTTCCAACTAGTAGCTCTATCAGTTGCTGAGAGGAGAGTGTGAAAATTCAGTTTTTTAGGGATTTTCCCTTTTTCTTTTCCAGTGTATTGAGTTTTGCTTCATGTACTTAGAGACTCTCTTGTTCAATAAACTTTTAGGATTCTGTTAGATTGGTTTATCATTTTATAATAAAATTATCTTAAATAGAATCTACATTCCAGTAATTTTCTCTGCTCTATAGTTTGCTTCACCAGGGAGAAACACAGACTGCCCCGCATTTCTTTAAATTAATATTTGCTTGGTATATCTTTTTGTATTATTTATTTCCACTCTCCCAAGTTCATTAAATTTAAAGTGAGCCTTTCATAAGCAGTGTTTAATTGGGTCATGTGTGGTATTTTATCAAGTTTGTCAATATCTGTCTATTGATTTATATGAAAAGTAATTGTTAACATGTTAGCCCTTCAGTCTACCATTATATTATTTTCTGTTTACTTCATCAAATTCTCATTGTTCTGTTCCATTTTCTTGCTCTGTGTGATTTTCATGAGCTGATTTTGAGAATTTCATCCTGATTTGTTTGTAGATGGTATAAGTGTGCACTTTCTATATTCTCGTTTTCATAGTGGTGGCTCCTGGAATTCTTACATAAACATGTGACTTATCATAGTCTAGCAGTTTTACAATTCTAACATTTTGAATCAAGTATGGAAAACTTATTTGCATTAAGATCCTTTTAACATCCTCCTTTTAAATATAATTATCTTGAGTGTCAGATGGTATTACAGACTATATTTCAATAATAAAATGGAATTTATACATAAAACCTATCTGGAAAGGGTAGCCTATTCATATTCCCATAACACTGTTCTTCCCATTATTCCTTTTTTATTTATTTGTGACACTTCAAAATTATTTCTTTTGTCATCTCTTTTCTTTTTGGAGAACTTCCTTTAGCTAATATTTAACAGTATATCACTATTGACCAGGATGTCTTTATTTCCTGTGTATCTTAAACATAATTTCACCCAGTATAGAATTTTCAGTTGACACTTCTTTTCTTTTAACATTTAAAAAATGTGGGCATTTTCTTTTGTTCTCCATACTTTTTTTTTTTTTTTTATTAAATGATAGCTATGTACATTGGTATGATCATGGGGCATCATACACTAGTTTCGCAGACTGGTTGACACATTTATATCACACTGGTTAACATAGCCTTCCTGGCAATTTCACAGTTATTGTGTTGAGACATTTACATTCTACATTTACTAAGTTTAACATATACCATTGTAAGATGCACCGCAAGTGTATTCTCACCAATCCCCCTCCTTCCACCCCCCTCCCCCCTCCCTCCCCTCCCTTTCCCCCTTCCCCCTATTCCTAGGTTGCAAATGGGTTACAGCATTCATGTGAAAGCCCTAAATTAGTTTCATAGTAGGGGTGAGTACATTGGATACTTTTTCTTCCATTCTTGTGATACATTACTAAGAAGAATATGTTCGAGCTCCAACCATCTAAACACAAAACACGTACTTGATAAAGAATTCACGCTCTTTTGAACC
>CAUYPK010111948.1:0-34954 GCA_963574355.1 Loris lydekkerianus | reverse complement strand
AACAGGTAATCAGGTACTCCAAAACCCCTGATTATAAGGATTCAGGATTTATAAACATTTATTTACAAGACTTTACTGCCTTAAATGGGGTTTTCGCTTAATGAAATGTGCCATTAAATATTGTGGGTTAAATAGTTCAGTGGAATACAGTTCAGTTCAGCCACGACTTGTGGACTGAGCTGAAGCACCGCCCCCTCAAGCAGAGGGCAGAAGACGACTGGAGACTACGTGCATTTGATTAGGTACGCGCGCACCGAATCAAATAACCTGGATGAACCAAGTATAAGCCGAGTTCGGGTTTTTCGGCACAAAAACTCGGCTTATACTCGAGTATATACAGTAATTAATAACATTGGTCTTTCCAGGGAAAGAAACTGGGTGGATGGAAGACAGGATAGGAGGGAAACTTAAAATTTTTAATCATGTATATGCATTACGTGTTCAAAAAAAACAAATACTTTATGATAAAAATTTTCATATGTTCAACTAACAGTACTTGTTTCTAAATAATTTAAGCAAAATTAAAAAATTCTCGTATGCAACATTTATTTCAGTGTGCTGAGCTTCAAGAAAAGAAAAGACTTAAATTCATTCACAACAGAAAGGGATACAAGTACATCCCCTAGATATCTTTTTAAACATTCCATAGTCAATAATGCACATAAACTTGTAACTACAATTTTTAAAAAAGTTAACAATGCCACCACCATCCAGAAGCAACTGTAATGGTTTCCACAAAAACAATGTCTAACCCCCCACGTCCAAAATTCCAAAGTTTAATCACTCATCAGTTGATGATTCCAGTAAAGATCTGAAAACACAAAATCCTGATTTTATCAGCTCTCAGGGCTCTGCAGCACATTAGTTTCAATAGCCTTCTTCTCTCAGCAAATTGCTCTCTTGGCTCTTGTGGCCACTTCATAAAATTAGAATATGGCATTAATATGTCCAAGGGTCAGTCTCTTTGTCCTGTGGTTACATGCTAGATGTCTCCAGCCAACAGTGTTTAAAAATGGACAACAGGTCCCAGAGTGCCCAATCAGGGGAGCATATACCTGGTTCATAGACTGCCATCCTTCAGGTCAAAACAGGAAGGAGCCGTATCTTTTTCCCCTGCCCCAGCTTAGCAGCTTCTCCCTCTCCAATCTTCCCACAGCAGCACACGTAACACATGGAATCATAACCATCTCCTTGCTTGTTTGCCTTCCCTCATAGGCACAGAGCTCCTTGGGAATAAGGCTTGACAGCCTTTCCCTTTATCCTTAGGAACAGAAAAGTTTGTTGAATGAAGATTTTATTTCTTTATTTACCTCTCTATTTTTATTTTTTGTGACAAGGTCTCACTCTATCCACCAGGATGCAGCCTGGCTCACTGTAACCTCAAACTCTTGGGCTCAAGCAATTCTCCTGCATCAGTCTCCGGAGTGACTGCAACTACAGGCATGCGCCACTATGCCCAGCTATTTTCTACTTTTGTAAAGACAAAGTCTTGCTGTGTTGCCCAAGCTGGTCTTGAATACCTGGCCGCAAAAGATCCTCCCACCTCTGCCTCCCAAAGTGCTGAGATCACAGGCATGAACCACCACATACAGACAACTTTCTTCTTTTCATGACAGCATTTCATTAAAGGTTTCATTAAAGGTTTTCTGATTTTATGTCTATTTCTCATTAATACTTCGTGTACAGTCTTCCTGCATTTCCCCCAATCTCCCTCCCCCACCTCAAAAGAGGCCTAGGAACCAAATGATTATAATGAGACATTCCTATCTTTCAGCGATTAGTCATTCTTTCATGACAACCTAAAATCAGTACTATACAATACTCAACTAAATACTGTCACTGTCTCCAAACAAATGTTCCTTTAGCAACATCAGAAATATACTCCACATTCTTCAAAGAATGGCAGAATGACAAGCTTTTCCCACTATACCTAAGAAATGCAGTCACTAGCCACAGGAAATCTGTTTAGCATGCCTATCACTACCAAATAGTAAGCTCAATCAGCAGCAGGTTAAAATGCCACCCTCATTAGCCCAGACCAGCTCACACTGACAGCATTTCTTATTAAAAGGCCACCCTCCTCAGAGAGGAATCTCATGCCTGGAGAATAACACAGTAAATGAAACAAATACTGTGTCAAACTTTTTACACAAAATATACATATACAAAAATATAGCTATAGCCATAGACTCAGTTATGTACCAGCGCAACTTCTCCATCAAGGACAGAGAGATAGTGAAAGAAAATAGTCAGCAGACTTCATTCCTACACTCCCTGGCACAAACCATCATTCCTACTAAGGGAGTTTACACTCTTGCTGAATCACTCTGTTGGTTCACGATTATCTTCCAAGCATATGAAATACTACATTTGTTCTGGTCACTCCAATGTAGTTATGTTGCTTGGAACTAGAAAAGAATAATTCTTTTCTCTGTTTCTGCTGTTAATGATAAGGATCTCCTAAAATAAACAACAGATGAATAACGAGTATCTTAGAGGATAAAAGTATTTACATAACAAGATACTAAGAAATACCTACTTAGTAGTCAAACCTACCAGAAAACAACACCAAAGGCCAACCTTTAAGCTGAGCCTTCCCTGCACTGACATCTGGACTGTAGATTACAAAGTGGACTCCCAAGAGAGGTCTGATCACTTAGGACAAGTAACATTAGCCACTACTGAACACTAAAGAGTGTGATGGAGGGAAATATGATAATAAAGACCCAGAAAAAAAGATCAGATACTCCTTCACTGGTTAACTTTTGGAATTCCTAAACAAAAGAATAATTTTCTAATGCTGTTTAATTTTTTGTTAGAAAAGTATTACATACCATTGTACAAACCTTAAATAATTTTTGAAACTAAGAGCATTTGTCAGAAGTGATAGACAAGGTCTGGACTTACAAAATCACCCCTAAAATGCCTCTGAGTCCTAATGTAAAATTCAAATGTGGGGATTTGAATCACCAGAATTTCAATGTGGGGATTTGAATTCACCAGAATCTTAACTAGTAAGTTAAGAAATTTTCAGACTTTATGCTGCCTGAGGTTCATCCTAATATCTTATATAGGATACACAAAAAAAGTCCTAAGGCATCTGAAAGACCAACATACTATTATCAATCCCCACATTTGGGAAGATGACATAAAAGGACCTCAGTAAAAAATCCTAAAGAACTTAATACACTGATCAATAATCTTTTAAGAAGGATTTTTAGCAACTACCACAAATGTATTCACAAAGATCTATGTTTAACATTACACTTCAGTCAATAAAGGTAAACTCCTTGCACGTATTAGACTGGGTACTGTGTGCCACCCTTGGGCCAACCAAAGGCTGAGCAGGATACAGCTTGGGGCAGAACTCCACAACTTAACACAACTTAAATAAAATACGGCCACCAGCACCATGAGAAGACTTCAGCAAAGGAGCTGTTTTTATGCAGTTCAATTTCTCTTAGAAAGACTGGCTTATTGTTCCCAGGATGAACCCAGCTAGTCTTCATTAGGAAGGGCACTGCTACACAATTCATTCTCTCTATACAACAGGCCTCTGTTAGCATGTCTGAGCAACTGTTCATAACAGAGTCAGACTCTACCCACAGGAAAGACACAATCTGTGATGAAAATTAGCTAGAAGGTAGTCCCTAGAGACTGCTCTCAAATTTTTGATGGCCTCAGAAGCACTTGGGAAACCTGCTAAAAAAAACACAGATACCCTCAGCCTCCACCCACAGACATTCTCATGGAATACTAAATATTTTAGGCAGGGCCCTAGCACACAAGTGTTTAAAGAAACACTTAAAAGTAGGCCACAAAAATGTTGTAAGGTTACATTCTGATATGGACAAATACACCAATCCATCCTGCAAAGCAAAAGCTGCATTTTCCTCCATGCCCATCCAGAAATGCAACAGCTTGATGATAATGCAGAAAAGAACAGAACACAAGGAAGTAACAGAAATCATCTGCATATTTTACCCATATTGAACTTCATACAAGTTTCTTCGTATAAAAGCCCATCATGATTGTTTATCCTTTTAAAAAATAAATACAAAAAAATAATAAAAATAAAAATAATATACTATCTGCACCTCTTAAGTAACAAACCACTTATGGTTAAATTATATAACCAGAAGTGGTTAACACTGCTGTAATTCCCACATCTTTCTGGGAAAATTACTAACCAGTACAAATTTTTGGTCAGCATTCAGCAATATGTATCAAAGGTCATAAATATGATAATATCCTTCAACTTAATAATCCTACTTCTTTGAATTTATACTAAGGAAATAACACAAAAGAAACAAGCTTTAAAAAAAAAAGACAGTCACTGTTGTATTATATGTAATTAACAAAAAAAAAACCCTACATTTCAAAGATCGTGGTTTACTAAATTTGCCACATTGACTCAAAATGGTAACACTACTAAAAACTAAAATGATGTATACTATGTAGTTATAAAGAAACTATTCATAAAACACACGTGACCTAAAATTACTTACTAAAAAGTATGGACACACGGACAGTCTCAATGACACATTAGGAAATAATAGCTTATGTGGGGATGATTTGATGTGGTTTTCATCTACTGGTCTCTCAACTTTCTTATTATTGTCATATTACTGTAACAAGACTATAAATAAATTTAACTGATTATGACTGGAGTCAATTGGACAGTCAACTGGACAGTCTAACTGGACAGCAGTTAGAGAGACAGGTGGAAAGTGAATATATTGACCTCAGCTATCCTGAACCAAGACAGACTCACCCAAATATGCCATGCTATCAGATGGCCAGAAGGCCAGTTCTACATTTCTTTTCCCAAAAGATAAATCCTAACAGAGACATATAAATATAAAATCTTGAATTTACATTTTCTTAAAGCAACTATATGTATGTACTAAAGGAGGAAAATCTGATTTGGCAGCTATCACACAGAAGAAAGATCAGAAGACTTCATGAACCACAACTTCAATACAACCAACAAAATCATGTAGCTAAAAAGACAGTTTGGTTCACATAAAAAGAACATTAAGCTGAAAGACAGAAGGCACAGTTCTCATTCTAGTTCTATCAAGACTGAATTTCAATTGCAGGCTTTGGTTTCTCATCTGCAAATTGAAAAGATCATGATGCTGGCTCAGCGCCTGCAGCACAGTAGTTACGGTGCCGGCCACATGCACTGAGGCTGGCAGGTTTGAACCTGGCCTGGCCAGGGCCAGCTAAGCAACAATGACAACTGCAACAACAACAACAACAAAAATAGCTAGGTGTTGTGGCGGGCACCTATAGTCCCAGCTACTGGGGAGGCTGAGGCAAGAGAATCGCTTAAGCCCAAGAGTTTGAGGTTGCTGTGAGCTATGACTCCACAGCACTCTACCAAGGGCAACAAAATAAGACTCTCAAAAAAGAAACAAACAAACAAAAAAAAAACAAAGATCATGATGCAACCTCCCCTGCCCACCTCACAGGTACTATTCTGATAATATTCATTTATATATCTATAAAAAAGGGTAATATAGTGTGTAGAAGGATATATTCCAAACTGAGTGGGTATTTTTCCAAAGGGGACTGAGACTGAGGGCCACATCTTTCCCTTTATCTGCACTGTTTGAATTTTTAGGAGGATCTATTCAGCTATTAAGGAATTTTCTGAATTTAAGCTTCTAAGAGCTATTGCAATTAGTAGCAGCTAATATGGAATGCAGAGTTCCTAAGCTTTGAGGTATCTAAGAATCATTTGTGGACTGGTGAAAGAGTAGCTGCCCAAGTCCCATGCAGACTTACAGGACAAATTCTCTGGATGGAAGACAGCAAAATAAGGCCAGGCCATTTGTATTTTAACAAGTTCTCAAAGTAATTCTAGGAACCTGAGTACTGCAACTACTAGTACATTATTGTTTGTTTGGGTTGGGGGGGGAGGTTGTTTTTGTTTTTCTTAGATACTCTCCTTTTGTCGCCCTCAGTAGAGTGCCATGGCATCATAGCTCACGTCAATCTCAAACACTTGAGCTCAAGCAATTCTCTTGCCTCAGCCTCCCACGTAGCTGAGACTACAGGCGCCCTCCACAATGCCTGGCTATTTTTAGAGATGAGGTCTCACTCAGGGTCAGGCTGATCTCCAACCTGTGACAACTGTGATCTTCAACCTCCAACAACTCAGGCAATCCACCTGCCTTGGCCTCCCAGAGTGCTAGGATAACAGATGTGAGCCACCACGCCCAGCCTACTACACTGTTATTAATATTAAATATCAACTCCTACCATATATTATCCATTTAATATATGCCAGTTACGGTCCTTAGCACTTTACATGTAGTATCTCATTTAGTCCTACAAACAACCCTATAAGGAGGTGCTGCTAATATTAACACGGCCCCTACCCTACCCTCATCATCATTTTACAGATGAAGATGCTAAAATAGAGATTACTGAAATGGCCAAAAGTCATAGGACTAGTAAGTGACATAGCTGTACACTCTGCTTGAGGCCATATAAAAGTTTTCTGTTTTAGTTCAGACAATGCAGTTAAAGGATGATAAAAAGGAGCTGCCTACAGAAAGCATAACAAGCCCATATTAAAGCAGGAGAGGACTAGGGATTCAGAGCTATTTACATACTTGCAGTATAACTAGCCATCAGCTCATGTTTTGGATGTTTCCCCAACAGACTGTAAGACCCTGAAGTGCAAGGGCCACATATGTCTTCAATTATACCCTTCTGGTACCTGGTACCTAACTCAAGAGAGGGTTTAGTAAATAAATTAATAAATCTGGAGAAGGCCTGACGAGTGTCCTGGGAAATATGAAGGGCAATTATGTGGAAAATAAACACACTTAATGCGGCTTCAGGAGGTGTAACTAAGGTCAACAGGTAAAAGGGGAAAGGCAGATTCTAGTACAGACCAGAAACATTTCTGGCAACTGAGACCTACCCAGGCAGAGAAGCCTGCCTGCTTTGATTGAGGCTGCTGGTCACAATATAACAGACATAAGGAAGGATGACTGACTACCAGACCTCGAAGAGCTCCTCCAAGGCTCAAATTCTATTATGAGCAAATTATGATACATTTGTTTATTCTTTCATACATTCCACTAGTTATATAAGCTACAAAAGAAGAGAGAATACTGCAATTCGTTCTACGAACTCCCTGCATCCTCAAGGATCTAGAGAAGCGTAAATGCTACAGGAGTGACTCTCAGCAAGGAAGAAGGCGGGGGGTACCTGGGAATCTGCAAAGAGACTTCCAGGCAGGAAACAAGAAAGAAGTTACCAAAAGTGTTATTGAAGAAATGTCACTATTTGAGTACATCTGAGCTGATGTTTAGGGATTTGTGGAGGGAGGTAGGATGAGAGCTGCTATGAAGAATTTGGGAGGCATATCAATGTGGCAGCAAAGGCTGAGCACTAAGGGGGCAAGAAAGACCTGGGCTGGTATGGCTCAGCACCCATAGCCTAGTGGCTAGGGTGCCGGCCACATACACTCAGGCTGGCAGGTTCGAACCCAGCCCAGGCCCGCTAAACAACCATAACTGCAACAACAACAACAACAACAAAAAAAAAAAAAAAAGCCAGACATTGTGGCAGGCGCCTGTAGTCCCGGCTACTGGGGAGGCTGAGGCAAGAGAATCGCTTAAGCCCAAGAGTTCAAGGTTGCTGTGAGCTGTGACTCCATAAGACTCCACAGAGGGTGACATAGTGAGACCCTGTCTCAAAAAAAAAAGAAAAGACCTGAGCTGGTAAAGACCTGCTAGAAACAATCAGTAAATTCCAGTACTTTAGAGGTCATTTAGTCAAACACATACACACATTCTTTATCGATGATGCACTGGGTAAAGAAAAGTTATAATAAATTGCATTTTACAAACCAAAGAACTATATCATCAATGATTTCTTTGCTTAGGTTTTTATGACTAATAGATCGCCCTCTGTTTTTTCCTAGGAAATCATTTAAGTGATTGTCCTTTTAAACATTTATGTTTTACTACTGTTTACTATTTCCACTATTTAATTTGATAACCAGATTTCCAGTTATCAAAACTTGGAATTTTAATAACTCAGCCATGAGCCTAATATTTATAATCCCTTAAATAGGTATAATAAAATATCAACTGTACTACAAAATAAAAAGTATTATAATCTAAAAACTACAATGTTGAGAAGACTGTAAAGAACAAAGGGTATGTAAAACAATAAATTTAATTGTCAGGCCCACGAAACTATCTCATTCAATTTATAAATCATAACACTGACACTGAGCTACCTAAGAGAATTAACAAGACGGAAGCAACAAATCTAAATCCAAAACCAGTGAACAAAATATAACACACTTCAACAATAAACCTAATGCTCTAGCCAATTATTTCTCAACAACCTTGTCAAACTATTTTAAGAATCTGAAATCTTGTTCTATAAAAAGCAAGTTGTCATCATCTGAACTATACTTAAGAGATTCTATCCCACTAGCTACTGAAGCATAACAAACCAGCTTCAGATTTTTGCTTGCTGTCAGCACAAAAAATACCTACCTCTTTTGCATAAGTTCAATCTGTGGGTTAATTCAAAAGGCTGACATACCGGAAGATTCGCGTTTTCAATTTTAACACAGATTTTTGGTATAAACTTAGCAAAAGCCTTTTCAGTATTAACCGCTTTAATGGTCACATGGAGATTCTTAATATTTGACACTTCCACTACCAAGTCAAGTCTCTTCAAAAGACTTGACTTTGGTTAACCTCAGTTGAGAGAATTGAAAACTATGGCTGAAAATTAATCAATAAAAATTAAACTCTAAAATTCTAAAGCAATGGTACACATTAGCCTATAATAAACTATGAATTATAAAAATTGATATTTGAGTAACAACTGCTAAACAGGTGTAATTACACAATTTTACAAGGATGAATAAACAGCTCATCATAATTTAAATCTTTCTTAGCAAATGGAAAGCATAAATAATATTCAGTATTCTAGGAAACTATGTTATTTTTCTTATCCATATGTGTCTGAATCAGTAACTGATTCCCACTCCCTTGATGAGCAACTGGAAACCCACTGTCCAGAACTCCTCACACCAAGAGCTCAGTGATTCAATGAATGTCACAAATAATAACCGAAATAAAAACGATAATTTCCAAAGGCAGAATTGATACCAGACCGTGACACCAAATATGGAGTAAAGTGTATGACGGCTGAAACCCCCAATTACAAACTGAGAGTAAGGGCCTCAAAACTCTATGAAGGAACAGGCTAAGCTAAAATAATAATAATCAACCACCCAGTCTGCTAGCTAATAGTTACTATCCCTTTATTAGCACCTCTATAATTGCTGGAGGGCACAGCAATTAGTTGTAAAGATTCTTAAATTTTCCCTATAGATAACACCTGTTCAGAACCTAGAGGTAGTATTAGAGCTATCTTCCAGGGTCAGCATTCTAGTGGATTGGCTAACCCACCCAGACCAGAAGCCCATACCAACAAACCAAATGACAGAAATCATGACCCAGGAGCTGAAGCAAAACAAGATGACTGCCAAGCCCCTATAAATTTGCCCCAAACTTAGACAATTACCAAAGCTAATTACCTAATCACCTGCCTGACATACTATCTTAAATCTCCCCATTCTCAGGGAGGTGGATCTAAGAAATTCTTCCTGTGTCCCAACTTAGCGCTGTATGGAATAAACTCTTGGTCTGCTGTAAACCCTGCTGTCTCTGGATACTGGTTTCCTCTTGGGCAGCGGGCAGATTATATACTATCAGACGAAAACAAAGCAAACTTCTGGGACTTTAATTAGAAAGGTGACATGTCCATGAGTATTGATAACTCAACCTCAAAAACAGAACAGAAATTACATGGAACTGAACTCATTTATTATAACTTTTTATTTGAAACTTTGCTGATTTTTCTCGTGTTTTGTTTTCCAGAAGTCAAGAAAGCCTTTTCCTTTTAACCTGTCTATAGCTTACAACAAAGCATATTTGAATATTTGCAAACAACACTCAAACCATTCCCCTAGAATTCACAAACTAGTTGTTAAGTACTCTCAATTTATGGCAGTGTAGTTACTTGCATAGGTTCAGTAAGAAATTGTCTCCCAGCAGGGCTGGGAGCAGCGAGCAGAACAGACATACTAGAAGCACAAGAGATGCAGGCCACAGACATTCTCATGGCCACTGAAACCGAGCCCTGGAGCTGGGAGCCATTTGGACCTAAGGCATCAAGTACTGCACACAGCCCACAGGGGAAAGGCAACATCTATTAGCCCAGAAGTGGGCTCTACCCAAAACATGTTATCTGCCAGCATCTTGACCTTGGACTTCACAGGGTCTAGAACAACAAGCAACTTCTGTAAATGCCTAAAGGTAAACACAAAGTGTAATCCATGAGGAGATGGGTCTACTACACTGTGGAAGAACTTGAGTTATCTAAATTACACAGGGTCATTTTAACCCCAGAGCCTACAATTAAAAAAGAACAAGGGGAAGGAGGAAAAGAGAGAAGAAAGCAGGGGAAGGAATAAAGAAGAAACTACACGAGGAGAAACCAGCAGAAAAAAACTCTGGCAACACAAAGAACAAGAACAGATCAAACCCCCCAAGAGATCACAGTGGAGCTACTACAGAGATTCCAACTATAAAGAAATGGTAGAAATGGGCTCAGTGCCATAGCACAGTAGTTACGGGGCCAGCCATGTACACCAAGGCTGGAAGGTTCAAACCCAGACCAGACCAGCTAAACAACAATGACAAATGCAACAAAAAAATAGCTGGGTATTGTGGCGGGCATGTGTAGTCCCAGCTATTCAAGAGGCTGAGGCAAGAAAATTGCTTAATTGATTAAGTTTGCTGTGAGCTGTGACACCACAGCACTCTACCAAGGGTAGATTCTGTCTCAAAAAGAAAAGAGAAGAGAAGAGAAGAGAAGAGAAGAGAAGAGAAGAGAAGAGAAGAGAAGAGAAGAGATTGTAGAAATGAAAGAAATAGAACTCAGATTATGGATGGAAAAGATAATGAAGAGAATTGAAGGGAAAGTGGAAAACTAGCCAAAAAAAAAAAAAAAAAGGCCTTAGAAATTAAAGGTATCAATTCATAATTGTCAAGCCATGGAAGAAGCCCAAGTGCCCATCAACCCATGAATGAATTAATAAATTATGGTATGCATAGACCGTGGAATACTATGCAGGCTTAAAAAAGACGGAGACTTTACCTCTTTTATGTCTACATGGATGGAGCTGGAAAATATTCTTCTTAGTAAAATATCTCAAGAATGGAAGAAAAAGTATCCAATGTACTCAATACTTTTATGAAATAAGTTTATAATTACTCATACTTTCTTATGAAAGACAGATCACAACCATAGACCAGGATGAAGGAGAGAAGTAGAGATGGATGGGAGGGGGTTCAACAGAGGGAGGGTAAACAATGGGACCACACCTATGAAGCATATTCTAATGGTATAAGTCAAATCTACCAAGTATAGAACATAAATGTCTTAACACAATAATTAAGTAAATGAGGTGAAAGCTGTATTAATTGGTTTGATGTAACTATTCCAAATTGTATAAAGAAATCAACACCTTGGCTCAGCCCCTGTGGCTCAAGCAGCTAAGGTGCCAGCCACCCACCTGAGCTAGTGGGTTTGAATCCAGCCAGGGCCCACCAAACAACAATGACGGCTGCAACCAAAAAATAGCAGGGTGTTGTGGCGGGTGCCGGTAGTCCCAGCTACTTGGGAGGCAGAGGCAAGAGACTCGCTTGAGCCAAGGAGTTGGAGGTTGCTGTGAGCTGTGATGCCACAGTACTCTACCCAGGGTGACAGCCTGAGGCTCTTTCTCAAAAAAAAAAAAAAAAAAAAAAAAAAATCAACACCTTGTACCCCACAAAAGCATAAATGTATTAATGATCTATGTGTATATGATTTAATAAAAGGAAAAAAAAATGATTCCAAATAAAGTTTTATTTTACTCAAAAAAAAAAAAAAAAAAAGAAAGAAAAGAAATTCAAGATAGGCCAGGCATAGTGGCGCACACTATAATCCTAGCACTCTGGGAGGCCAAGGCAGGAAAGATCAAAGATCACTTGAGCTCAAGAGTTCAAGACCAGCCGGAGCAAAGTGAGACTCCATCTCTACTAAAAACAGAAAAATTAGCCTATTGTCCCAGCTACTAGGGAGGCTAAAGTAGGATGATCACTTGAGTCCAGGAGTTTGAGGTTGCCGTGAGCTAGGTTGAGGCCATGGCACTATAGCCTGAACAACAAAGGGAGACTCTGTCTCAAAAACAATAAATAAAATTAAAGACAAAGTCTCCAAGGATCTAGACAAAATTAGGAAGGACTGAGCTTAAAGAATTGAAGGAGGCACATTCAGGATTTTTTAAATATAACAGAAAGATCCAACAATAATTTAAAACAATGGAGAAGAAAGAATCTCAGAGCTTGAAGACAAGGCTCTGGAGCTAACCTTCATTTAAAGAGACATATGAGAGTAAAAGCAGAGCAATTTCTTAGTTGTAGAACTATAGAAAGCATACAAAAATACAAATTATAGGCATCCCTGAAGGACAAGAAAGTAAAAAGCATGGAAACTCAAGTTGATATTATAGTTAAAATTTCCCAAGCATCATTAAAGATTCAGTCATACACCTACTAGATGGATATCAAACCCTGGGATAACTCAATTGAAAGACAGCTTCTCCTGGATACATTTCAACTGGCCAAAGACAAAATGAAAGAGAAAATTCTGCTTGCAAGCAGCAAGGCCTAAGCAGCAGTTGACCTACAAGGGCAAACCCATCAGGTTAACAGCTGAATTCTCAGCCAGAAATTTACAAGCCAGAAGAGAGAAGGCTTCTACCTTCAATCTTCTCAAACAAAATTACTGCCAGCCTAGCATTCTGTATCCTGCAAAGTGAAGTTTCATATTCCATAGAGAAATCAAATCTTTCCCTCACAAGCAAACACTGAGGAAATTTGCCACTATAAGGCCTGCTCTGCAGGAAGTACTCAGAAGTGCACCACATACAAACCAACATAGCAAACCCCTCAGCAAAATTAAGACACCTGGAAATTAAAGAACAAAGGCAAGGGCAGCATCTGTGGCTCAGTGGGTAGGGCAGAGGCCTCATATACCAAGGGTGGCAGGTTCGAACCCAGCCCCAGCCAAACTGCAACAAAAAAAATAGCCAGGCATTGTGGCAGGTGCCTGTAGTCCCAGCTATTGGAGAGGCTGAGGCAAGCCCAGGAGTTGGAGGTTGCTGTGAGCTGTGACGCCACAGCACTCTACCGAAGGTGACATAAAGTGTGACTCTGTCTCTATTAAAAAAAAAAAAAAAAAGAACAAAGCCAAAGTGATAAAACAAGGCCTCATACAAAAAGACAAACAGAATTCCATCTTACCTATCAGTTCTCTCAATTAACGTAAATCACATGAATTTCCCAATAAAGAGGCAAAGGCTGGCTGACTAGATCAAAAAATACAAGTACTTCCTGTCTTCAGAAAATGCTTCTAACCCCCAAAGACAAATCAAGACTCAGAATGAAGGATTTGAAAACAGTATTTCATGCATATGGAAAAGAAAAGAAAGTGAGAGTTGCAATTCTTATTGCAGCTACAACTGACTTTAAACCAACAAATGCAAAGAAAGACAAAGACGGACATCACATACTAGTCAAGGGACCAACACAAAAAGAACACATTTCAATACTAAATATTTATGCACCCAACTTAAACATTCCTCCATGTATAAAGCAAACTTGGTCTGAACAAAATGATAAACAACACCACCTTAATAATCAGGAACTTCAACACCCCTGACAGTACTAAAAAGATCCTCAAAGCAGAAGCTAAACAAATGCTGGACTTAAAACACGACTCTAGAACAAATGGGTTGAACAGATATATACAGAACATTTTACCCCAATACTACTAAATATACATTATTTTAACCTTCTCTTGGATCATTCTCTTAAGATAGATCCTAGGTCAAAATCAACACTCAAAACAAATTTTTGAAAACAGCAATTGTACCTTGTATCTTTACAGACTGCAATGAAATTAAAGTAGAATTCAATTCCAACAGAAACACTCTTCCCCACAGAAAATCAGGGAAACTAAATAATCTATTGCCAAATGATATAGCTGGGGCAAGGAGCAGATAAAGAAAGAAATCATTAGATTCTTAGAACAAAATGACAATGAAGCCACAAGTTGTCAAAACCTGTGGGATACTGCAAAAGCAATCCAAGGAAGGAAATTCACTGCATTAAATGCCTACCTCCAGAAATCAGAAAGAGTGCAAATCAACAACCTAATGAATCATCTCAAGGAACTGGAAAAGGAAGAGCAACTAATCTCAAACCCAGCAGAAGAAAGAAATAACCAGGCTGGGCACGGTGGCTCACCCTTGCAATCCTAGCACTTGGGAGGCCAAGGCAGGTGGATTGCCTGAGCTCATGGGTTCAAGATCAGCCTGAACAAGAGCAAGACCCCTATCTCTAAAAGCAGCCAGACATTGTGGTGGCCACTGCCAGCTACTTGGGAGGCTGAGGGAAGAGGATCACTAGAGCCCAACAGTGTAAGGCTGCTGTAGTCTAAGATACCACAGCACTCTACAGAGAGTGACCAAGTGAGATTCTGTCTCAAAATAAAGAAAGAAAAGAACCAAAATCAGATCAGAACTAAATGAAATTAAAAGAACTGTTCAGAAGATTAATGAAACAAAAAGTTGGCTCTTTGAAAAGATAAATAAAATTGATAAACCTAGCTGGGAGCAGTGGCTCATGCCTATAATCCTAGAACCCTGGGAGGCTAAGATAAGTAGACTGCTTTAACTCAGGAATTCGAGACCAGCCTGAACAAAAGCAAGACCCCATCTCTACAAAGAATAGCCAGGCATTGTGGCGGTGCCTGTAGTGGGTACCTATAGTCCCAGCTACTTGGGAGGCTGAGGCAATAGAACCATTTGAGCCAAAGAGTTTGAGGCTGCTGTGAGCTACAACACTACAGTACTCTACCAAAGACAACAAAGTGAGACTCTGTCTCATTTAACCGGAACAGAAAAGTAAGATCTCAAATAAGCTCAATGAGAAATAAAAACAAAGGAAAATAACCAGAGATATCACAGAAATAAAAAACATCATCACTGAATACTCAAAAACTCTACCCCCACAAATTTAAAAATGTGGAAGAAGTGGCTCAGCTAAGCATAGCACAGTGGTTACAGCGCCAGCGATATACACCAAAGCTGGCAGATTCAAACCTGGCCTGGGCCTGCTAAACAACAATGACAACTGCAACAAAAAACAGCCAGGCGTGGCAGGCGCCTATGGTCACAGCTACCTGGGAGACTGAGGCAACAGAATCGCTTAGGCCCAAGAGTTTGTGGTTGGTGTGAGCCTTGATGCTACAGCACTCTTCTGAAGGCAACAAAATGAGACTCTGTCTAAAAAAAAAAAAAAAAAGTGGAAGAAATGAACAAATTACTGGAATTATACTACCTCCCCAAACTCAACCAGAAAGAAATAGAACTTTTGAACAGACCAGTATCAAGCACTAATATTGAAACAACAATAAAAAGGCTTCCAACAAAAAAAAGTCCCAGACCAGATGGTTTCACACCTAAATTCCAGCAAACTTAAGAGTTTGTACCTATGTTATAGAATCTATTCTAAAACATTGAGAAGGAACCCTCCCCAACTTCTTCTACAAAGGACATATAACCCTGTTGCCAAAACATGGAAAGAATACAACAAAAAAAGAAAACTATAGACCAATATCATTAATGAATATTGTCACAAAAGTACTAAATAAAGCATCAAAAAAATAATTCATCATGATGAACTGGGCTTTATCCCAAGGGATACAAGGCTGTTTCAACATATGCACATCTATAAACGTAATTCACCACATAAAAAGAAATAAAAACAAAGACCATATGATCCTCTCAATAGACACAGAAAAAGCATTTGATGAATTTCAGAATTCTTTTTTGTAAGAACATTTAAGAAAATTGGCACAGATTGATAGAAGCCATCTATGACAAATGCACAGACAACATCATACTGAATGGAGAAAACCTGAAAGCATTTCCACTTAGAACTGAAACCAGACAAGGATATCCACTATCACCACTACTCTTCAAGGTGCTAGAAGTCCTAGCCAGTGCAATCAGACAAGAGAACAATATTAAAGGTATTCAAATGGGGACAGAGGTGGTCAAACTATAACTCTTTGCTGATGATATGATCATATACATAGAAAACCCCAAGGCTTCAACCATGAGACTCTTGCCTGTAAAGAAATACAGCAATGTATCAGGATATAAAATCAATGTAGACAAATCAGTAGCCTTTGTGTATGCCAACAAGGGTCAAGCTAAGAATCAAGTCAAAGACACAATACCCTTCACAATAGCATTAAAGAAATACCAAAGGGGATGAGGACAGGAGGGAGGGAGTATGCACTCACTTAATAAGCACGATGTTAAAGAGTTTATGGCACACCTTCTGGGTGAAGGACTACAACCAGGACCCTGCCCAACAAATATAACAATGTAACCTAATCATCTGCATCCTCATATTAATCTGAAATAAAAAATAAATTAAAAATAGAAAATAAAAACAAAAAAGAAAATGAAATATCTTGGAATACATTTAAAAGATCTCTAGAGAGAACTACGAAACACTGCAAAAAGAAATCTCAGAGGATGTAAACAGATAGAAGCCATGCTCATGGCTTGGAAGAAAATGTCTGTACTACACAAACAACTTACAGATTTAATGCAATCCCCATTAAAATATAAACATCATACTTTGAAGATCTTGAAAAATAGACTCCTACATTTTGCACAGAACCAGAAAAAAAATCCAATAACCGATGCATCTCTACAAATTAAGAACAAATTTGGGGTCACCACTTTACCAGACTTCAGGCTATACTACAAGTCTAAGGTGATCAAAACAGCAGAGTACTGGCATAAAAATTTGAGACGTAGAGCTATGGAACAAAACAGAGAATCTAGAGATAAAAACAGCCTCATATTGCCATCTGATCTTTGACAAAGCAAACAAAACATACACTGGGGAAAAGAATCCTTATTCAATAAATAGTGCTGGAAGAACTAGTTACCCCTAATTAAAAGACTGAAACCGAACCCACACCTCTTATCATTTACAAAAATTAACTCATGATAGATTAAAGATTTAAAACTAAGACATGAAACTATAAAAACCCTATGAAAAAGTGTGGGAAAAATTCTTAATCTTATTGGCCTAAGGAAAGAATTTATAGAGAAGACTCCACTGGCAGTTGCAGAAACAAAAATAAATAAATAAATGGGACCTGGTAAGTTTAAAAGCTTCTGCATAGCTAAGAACACGATCAACAAAGCAAACTGACAACCTACAGAATGTGAGAAGATATCTGCATGCTGTGACTCCAACAAAGGGCTAATAACCATAATCTGCAAAGAACTCAAGCAAATCAATAAGAAAAATCAATTAAAAACTGGGCAAGAGACATGAACAGAAACTTTTCTCATGAGAACAGACCAATAAACACAAGACAAATCCTCATGGTCCCTGATCATCAGAGAAATGAAAATCAAAACTACTTTGAGTTATCTCCTAACCCCCTTGAGAATGGCTCACAGTACAAGGTCTCAAAAGCAAAAGATGAAGGCATGGAGGAGGGGAGAAGAGAACACTCGGACACTGCTGGTGGGACTGCAAACTACTATAGCCTCTATGGAAAGAAGTATGGAGACTCCTCAAAAAACCAAAAGTTGACCTACCATTTGATGCTACAATCCCATGACTGGGTATCTAGCCATACACAAAAAAGACATTTTACCATAAGGACATAATGCACTTGAATATTTATACCAGCACAGTTCACAACTGCAAAGATATGAAAACAAACTAGGTACCCTTCAGCACACGAATGGATTAATAAATGGTGGCATATACATTCCATAGAACACTATTCAACCATAAAAAAGGGAGACTTATCTTTTGCAACAACCTGGACAGATGTGGAGAACATTCTCCTAAGTGAAGTATCACAAGAATGGAAAAACAAGCATCACATGTACTCAGTACTAAATTGGAACCAATAGATTAACAACTACATCCTCACGAGAGAAAAACTCTCTTAAATTCAAGTAGGGTGGGCAGCGCCCGTACCTCAATGGATAGGGTGCTGGCCACATACACTGGGGCTGGCAGGTTCAAGCCTGGACTGGGCCTGCTAGACAACAAGGACAACTTCAATCAAAAAATAGCTGGGCGTTGTGGTAGGCACCTATAGTTCCAGCTACTCGGGAGGCTGAGGCAAAAGAATCACTTAAGCCCAAGAGTTAGAGGTTGCTGTGAGCTGTGATGCCATAGCACTCTACTGAGGGTGACTCTGTCTCAAACAAACAAAAAAAAAAAAAAAGAAAAAAGAAAGAAAGAAAGAAAGAAAGAAAGAAAGAAAGAAAAGAAAAGAAAAGAAAAGAAAAGAAAAGAAAAGAAAAGAAAAGAAAAGATTCAGTACGGTGGAAGGGGTTGGGTAAATTCTCAATCTATGGGGACACTGCACAGGTATATTACACACGTCCTGAGTGAAAAACACAACTACAACTCAGAGTTTAATCTTGCAAAAGCAATCTATGTATGGCTAATTGTATGTACCCCCATACTGATCTGAATTTTTTTTTTTTTGAGACAAAGTCTCACTCTGTTGGTTGAGCTTAAGTGCCATGATATCATCATAGCTCACAGAAATTCAAACTCTTAGGCTAAAGTGGTCCTCCTGCCTCAGCTTCCCAAGTAGCTGGGACTACAGGCACCTACCACAATACCCAGCTACTTTTTCTATGTTTAGTAAAGATGGGGTCTTGCTCTTGCTCACGCTGGTCTTGAGCTCCTAAGCTCAAGCAATCTGCCAATCTCAGCCTCTCAAAGTGCAAGGATTCCAGGCATAAGCCACCATGTCCAGCCTGATAGATTTTTTCTATTTGTAGAGGGAAGGGGTCATCTGTTATCTTCTATTGGACATAATGGCGTATTTTCAGAGGTGCCCAGACTATGTTAGGGAATTAAGATTGACTTTATAAGGCTAGTAAAAAGCCCACTGGAAAAACTTGCCAGGTACCTCATCAATAACATTTCCTAATCCATGGTGAGTAAATAATATCACTTTCTGACAAGTCCAGGAATTCCAAAAGAAAAGAGTAATTTACCCAATCCATACAGGTATCAAAGAGGCTTTTAAGTCTAACCTGAGATTCCTCATGAAAAATTTCCAGCAAAGTCAATTTTAAAAGAAAGAAAAGTCTTTTTGACTTAAAATTATTCTTACTATACTTCATGCAAATTATAAAGCCATGTATAATGAGAATGAAATTTATTTTGACAAGTAAATTAATATTGTTATGATTTACCTTGATAAAACTGGTATAGAAAAATATGGTTCATAAATGAAAAACTATGATCCACCTATATTAGATTCTACATTGCCTTATCTACATTGCCACCTCATAGAAAGAGATGTTAAAGTAAACTGATCTGTTCAGAGGGCTAAGAGATTGCGCAAAAGATACAGAATGATATACAGTAGTCAGATTTGCTCCAATTTTGGGTTTTTTTCCTTCTCTCTTCTTAGTCCTAAAATAACATCTCAGGTTTTCATATGTAAAACATTTTAAATTCAAAGTGGGGACTGAAAAAAATGAGAAATATTTACTCCAAAATACATTGCTTTGATATTTTGATATATTTTAGTATGGCTGTCACAAAAATAACATTGCAAAAGCTTACTGGAAATGCCAGTCCGTATCTACAGCCAACACTGATGTCACTAGAAATTTGTCTCTAACTCTAGGACAGTGGTTCTCAACCTGTGGGTCGCGACCCCTTTTTAACAATGAAAATACACTGCAGCATTAGGAAGTTTGAGAACCACTGCTCTAGGGCTAATCACACACACAAAAAAGAAACACAAGCCTTACAACTCAACAAACATGCTGAAGTCATTAGCCCAGGTATGCTAGATCAGAAATGTTCAACCATTTTTTTCCTCTGAAGCACATTTGGTGAAGAAAAGTTGTCTTACATTGGGCACAGTGGCTCACACCTGTAATCCCAGCACTCTGGGAGGCCAAGGCAGGTGCACTGCTTGAGCTCACAAGTTCAAGACCAACCTTGAGCGAAAGCGAAACCACATCTCTACTAAAAATAGGAAAAAAAAAAAAAAACTGAGGCAAAGGACAGCTTGAGCCCAAGTTGGAGGTTGCTGTGAACTATGACACCACAGCACTCTACCCAAGGCGACAGCTTGAGACTGTCTCCAAAAAAAAAAAGAAAGAAGAGTTGTCTTGAGCCACACACAGTAAGTATACAAAGTTAATAAAAGCTGATTAGCAAAAAAAAAAGGTCCATGCATACTTCTCATGATAAAGTATGAAAAAGTCCTCATAAAATCAGCATGCATCCCACAGGTCAAAGGTTGGACACCCCAGTCCTAGATAATCAGACACTGCTAGATTTCTTGCTGGCTAACCAAAAGGAAGTCTGTACAATTTCAAAAACTAACTGCTTGCTATACCTCAGGAAAAGTTAAAACCCAAATAGAAAAATTCTCCACAAACTGTGTAGCTACCACTGAGCTCTACCCACAGCTGTCTGGTTTTCAGGAATTTCACTTGGATTATCTTGTAGTCCACTGTTCACTTAAGTATTGTGCTAAGGCTGTAAATAAGACTACTAATGTTCTCTTCATGAGTCTCTTAGACTCAAAACCCAGCACTCATGGATATTTGCAGGTGGCTGACAAATAGTTTCATTCCCTTCACCCTGGGCACAACCCCTACTCTGCCTCATGTCAACCCGAAGAAGCCAGAGCTGTCATGAGCCCTTTCCCTTCTCATTTGCCCTCACCTCAAGACGGAGGTTGGGTAAAAGCCCAGAGGGAAACTGAAACCAGTCTTACAAATTGATGAAGGCAAAACTAGAGTGAGGCCCCCAAAACTCTGTAAAGGAACAGGCTTCACTAAAATATGGCAATAATCAGCCACTGTCCCCTTGTTTGCATCCCTGAAATTGCTACTTTAGAGGGCACAGCTAGTAGCTGTAAAGATTCTTAACTTTCATCCATAGATAATATCACCTGTTTGGAAACTAGAGGTAGTTTGTGAAGTATCTTCCAGTCCCAGCATTCCAATGCATTGGCTAACCCACCCAGACTAGCAGCCCATACCAACAAACCAATTTGACTGGAATCAAGACCCCAGGAGCTGAAGCAAAACAAGATGATCTCCAGACCCTTATAATTTTGCTCCAAACTTAGCCAATTATCAAAGCTAATTAATTACCTAATCCCCTGCCTGTCAGACTATCCTTAAAAACCCTGTCTCCTCAATTCTTGGGGAGGCAGATGTGAGAAATCCATCCCTCCCTGCTTTGCGCTATGCAGAATAAACCCTTTCTCTGCTGTGAACTCTGCTGGCTCTGGGTATTGGCTTCCTCTTCGGCAGTGGGCAGATGAACCTGGCTGGGCAGCAACATACAAGAAACTGTTTCTCCCTTCTGACTCTTCAGCATCACTGCCTCCCAAAGGACTAGAGAATCCAAAGCTTTCACTGCCACATCTACAAATTAAAGTATCGTGTTTAAAGAGTTCACAGGTTCTATATAATGGTCAGTATTTAACGTATGAACCCCACTGCACAGAAACTCACCAAGATGCAACACAACATGCTGTAGGGCTCCACATAATTTTTTCCTTAATTTTAAAAATAAACACAATTATTTTTAAAATATTATGTAATAAGTTAGACTTTGGAAAACCCCATACTCATCCTGAGCAGCTCGAAAATGGAAAGCAAAATTCAATTAGCTCCATTGTACGTAGCCAGGCTAACGTGCAAGATCACACACATCTTCGTCAAAGCGTCTCTGCTAATACCAAAGAACAACAAAGGCAAGTTGAGAAGGCTGCATAGGCTTAACCCAGCACTTGTTCGCTTTCCCAGCTTCGAAAAGAAGCTGTCTGAGAGCCCCAAGGACCAAAGGGACCCTCGGCATCCCACCAGGCCGGCTGCTCCGCTCAACACAGCTCGCTCAGCTTTTGTCTGGCCGAGCTAGGAGCCCCGGCCGCCCGCCTCCCCGACACCCCTTCCCTCTAGATCTTTCTCCACACCCATCACTCGCCGATGTCTAGTTGTTGTGGGTTTCTCTCCCTCGCCCCCTCCCCTTGCAATCCCGGGCTCCTTTCAAATGCGACCCGTGCTTTGCCCGCCGGGGAGCGCTGGTTCTGGAAGGAGGCCCAGGGTGGGTTCTGGGAGAGGAGAAGGGAGAGGGGCACACAAAGCCCTGCTGACCCCGCAGCCACCCCCATTCCCTCTGCAAAGCAGCCTAAGATTAGCGGCCAACTGGTTGGATAAACAACCCTCGCATCCTGCTCCTCGCCCGGTTCTCACCTAAGGGCCACCCCCTCCCCCCGAAGTGCACACCAGAGCGGATGACAGCGCTGGACATCGCCCCCACCCAGACCCGTGCCCGCCACTGCGGGGGAGGGGCCAGGGGCCCCGGGAGGGCTCGGGTCTGAACCTCCTCTCTCTAACCGAGTACTTACAGCCCTATTATTCGCTACTCTTGCCGCTGCGGACCAGACAGCCGCCGCCTTCTCCTTCCTCCACCCCAATGAGGTTAAGCACTCGGTGCGGGGATTAAAAAAAAAAAAAAGAAAAAAAAAAAAAAAAGAAAGAAAGCGGGGGGAGAGAGAGCTCGAGCCAGTGAGCGAGAAGTCGAGAGCGCGTGCGCAGTGTGGTCTCCCTTTTTTCTCCTTACCGCCAGCAACCCGGCCGCACCATAGAGAGTGTAAATCGAGACCAGAGAGGTGGCTACCTCTCTATGGTAACGCCCCGCGCAGGCGCCGGTCTGGCTGCCTCGGGCTTCGAGAGCTGAAAGCCCTAGGAGCTTGTGCCCCCAAGGAGAATGTTAGTTGACCCTGATGGGGACCCGTAGGGTAAAGGTTAAGTGCGGCCAAAATATAGTTAGGGTCCTTAGGGAGTTGCAGGAAAATTCTGGCTAGAGAAGGAGGGTCGGATGTAAGCGGCCACAGCAACAAGGCAGCAGATAGCAAACAGAGAAAGTTAAAGAGGAGTCTGGAAAGCCTAGATAAAAGTCAACTGGAACTTCCTTTGATTTGGCGGCGGGGGGGATGTCTGATACCTGAAGGAAACGGCCTTTCACTTCTGGGTTACACGCGTCCGCCCATCTCGGTAAAGGAAATTGTGCCCTACGACGTCCCGTAGAAGGGGCGTGCGTCCTTGCTCGCTTCCTTTCCTGAGCAGGCGCGGACGCTTGTGCCGGAAGCGCTGCATTTTAACGGTTCTCTTCCCTGTTTGGAGAGGAGACGGCCCAGTGAATGCCTCCGAGACTTTTAGAGTGTGTCAGCCGGAGTCCTTTTCTTTTTTATTTATTTTTTAGAGACTCTCACTTTATCGCTCTCGCTAGAGTGCTTTGGCGTCACAGCTCACAGCAATCTCAGACTCCTGGGCTCAAGCGATTCTCTTGCTTCAGCCTCCGGAGTAGCTGGGACTCCAGGCGCCCGCCACAACGTCGGACTATTTGGGGCGGGGGGCTTGTTGCAGTTTGGCCGGGGCCGTGTTCGAGCCGCCACCCTCAGTATATGAGGCCGGCGCCCTACTCACTGAGCCACAGCGCCGCCCCGAGAGTCCTTTTCTTATTGGAGCGCGTCCATAAATTACGCTGATAACCTCGCGTCTTCGGTTGACATGTGGGGAAGTGTTTTGAAGGATAAAAAGCTGTACAAATTACAGGGCTATTTTCAAGGATGCTGAAGGACTCAACGGTTTTACTTCGCCAAGCCCCTACACTCGCTTGCCGGTAATTTGACATCGTATTGAGATCACGCACTGTCCAGTGCGTTGAGTTTTTACTGAAGTTCTTGTGTGCTCAGCTCTGTGCTAATGACTGTGTGTCTGTTGGGAGAGGGGTGCAGAACTGTCAAATCACGTCCCCCATCTCGGGGCCTTAGGAGTTGCGGTTGGAGAGGTGAAGCTAAAACAATAAATGCATGTGTATGGCTTTCTGTGTGCTGCAGAAAAGGGAGAGGACTGTAGTGTGAAAGAGTAATGATTGCTTGGAGGATGTGACTGCTGGTTGTATCTAAAAGGTAACATCTTTGGAACGAAAGCACAAGCAAACTTTTGACGGTGGTTGGATGATTATGAAAGAGCATTCCAGAGAAGAAACACCCTGGGGCAAAGGCTCAAGAGAAGTAGTGGGAGTACTGTGAAGAGAGCAGTCTAGCTGAAATGGGGGGTGGAGGAATACAGGGAAGGGAGTGGAAAGTAATTTTTGATGAGCAGATAAGATTGTTTTTAAATTTTTTATAGTATAAACATAACAAATTATAGCCATTTTGAGTGTATATTTCTTTATTGTTGAAATACATTTACATTGTTTAACCAATCTCCAGATTATTTTAATCTTGCAAAATGTACTCTGTACCCATTGAACAATTTCTCATTCCCCTTTCCACCCAGCCCTGGTAACTTCCATTCTACTTTTTGTCTATATGAATTTGACTAGATACCTAGTATAAATGGAATCATAACAGTCTCTGCCCTTTGGTATCTGGCTTATTTCACATAGCATTATGTCTTTAGTTAATCCATTTTGTGGTACGTGTTTAAATTTCCTTATTAAGGCTTGGGACCAGCCACATACAAGGCTGGTGGTTTCAAACCCGGCCCTGACCAGTTCAACACAATGACAACTGCCCCGCCCAATAAAAAAAAATTTAGCCAGGCATTTTGGTGGGCACCTATAGCCTTAGCTACTTGGGAGGCTGAGGCAAGAGAATCGCTTAAGCCCAAGAGTTTGAGGTTGCTGTGAGTTGTGACGACACTGCACTCTACGGAGAGCAACATAGACTCTGTCTCAAAAAGTAAATAAGTAAATTTCCTTAAAGACCCTGCTTTTGCTTTTTGCTTTTTGCTTCCCTCTCTATCTCTCACTCTCTCTATATATATATGTGTGTGTGTGTGTGATATATATGTATATGTTTATATATATGATAGATTAAAAAAAATATATATATATATATATATACACACACACACACACACACACACACCCATAGTATAGAATGGAGTCTCTCTCGTTCAGGTTAATCGTCTGACTTCAAGCCATCCTCCAGCCTTGGCCTCCCAGAGTGCTAGGATTATAGGTGTGAGCCACCACACCAAGTCAAAGACCCTGCTTTTAATAGAATAGGAAAGATTTTTAAAACCAAGCAGAGAAATCCATACTTGATACATACTATTTCAGGTCCTTCTCTTGGGGTAGTAAAATGGTGAAAGAACTATTTTAGAAAGTGACTCTGGTAGTAGAAGCTGAGGGTATACTCCATTCATATAAAGCATTTACAGTGGCCTCTAGATGTGCCAGGCATTATATTACCACTTTATATAAATTATCAGATTATTGATAGGTCGTTGAATTCATCAAAATAGACATGAGCCAGTTGTTATTCATCCCCATTTTAAGGCAAGAAAATCAATGTTGTGGGTTACAGGTGAGCTGAGGAAGGCTCACCAACCACATGTGCATAAAAGTGATTAGGAAAGAGAACTGCCTTGGAAGTTGGGCATACAAAAGCACTGACTTGGACAAGGATATTGAAAGAAAAAAATTCACATTTCAGTATGACTTTTCGGGAAAAAGAGTAGGCTGACACAAAGATCTTTCACTGCCAGGTTTCTGTTATGGGTAAGGACTTAACACAGCAGAATTGCTTCTTCCAAGGTTCCTAAAAGGACTCTGGGGTTTGATTACAGGTCTATTCATTGCCTTTAACAAATAGAAAGTGCCAGATAAGTATATATTTGTATGTAGCAGAGAAATTAATACACACTGTTTCCTACTCACACTTCATCTTTCATTTTACATTTTAAAAAATAATGTGAGTTGGGTTAGTGCCTGTGGCTCAGTGGGTCGCCAACCCCATATACTGAGGGTGGCAGTTTCGAGCCCGGACCCGGCCAAACTGCAACAACAACCCAAAAATAGCCCGGCATTGTGGTGGGCACCTATAGTCCCAGCTACTCTGGAGGCTCAGGCAAGAGAATCACCTAAGCCCACGAGTTGGAGGTTGTTGGGAGCGGTGTTGACACAACGGCACTCTACCAAGGGGAACAAAGTAAGACACTGTCACTACAAAAAATATGTATATATACTGTGAGTTCTTTTAAGGAAAAAAAATCTTTTGACAGATTAAATTGAAAGGCAAAGAGGAAAATATTTCCCCAATGTCACATGCTTGATTGATACCAAAGCTTCAACTGAAACGTAAAACTCCAGAATTCCCACTCTGCCTTGGTCTCTCTCAGAGAAATAGATATCATAGTCTGAGTAGGTATAGTGGGCAATTTTCTATTTAGTTAGCCTCATCTTCCTCAGGGATGCAGACCCAAACTCCTCAGAAGCTAGTGCCAGTTTAAAAAAGAGGCATGGGGCTTGGCGCCTGTGGCTCAAGCAGCTAAGGCGCCAGCCACATACCCCTGAGCTGGCAGGTTCGAATCCAGCCTGGGCCTGCCAAGCAACAACGACGGCTGCAACCAAAAAATAGCCGGGCATTGCTGCAGGCACTCGTAGTCTCAGCTCCTTGGGAGACGGAGGCAGGAGAATCGCTTGAGCCCCAGAATGAGTTGGAGGTTGCAGTGAGCTGTGATGCCACGGCACTCTACCCAGGGTGACACCTTGAGACTCCGTCTCAAAATATATATGGGGGGGGAAGGAAGAAAAGAGGCACAGGGCGGGGCCTGTGTCTCAGTGGGTAGAGTGCCAGCCCCATATACCGAGGGTGGCAGCTCCAGCCAAACTGCAACAAAAAAAAGCCAGACGTTGTGGCAGGAACCTGTAGTCCCAGCTACTCTGGAGGCTGAAACAAGAGAATCACCTAAGCCCGGGAGTTGGAGGTTGCTGTGAGCTGTGATGCAACAGCACTCTACCAAGGGCGATAAGGTGAGACTCTGTCTCTAAACAAAAATAAATAATTTTTAAAATTACACTCTACAGATTAGAAAATAATTAAAAACTCTGAAATATACAGCCCTCACCTTGGATATGCTCATATTCTTGCTTTTTTTTTTTAGCATCCCAGTTTTACTCTGTTGCCCCAGGCTGGAGTGACATGGCATCAACCTAGCTTACAGCAACCTCAAACTCACAGGCTCAAGTGATCCTCCTGCCTCAGCCTCCCTGGCACCTGGAGCTACACGCACTTGCCAGGAGCCTGGCCAATTCTTCTATTTTTAGTAGAGACAAGGTCTTGCTCTTGCTGAGTCTGGTTTTGAACTCCTAAGCTCAAAAGATTCTTCCATCTCAGCCTTCCAGAGGGCTAGGATTAAAGGCCTGAACCACTTCACCCAGCTAAAATTTTTTTTTTTTTTTGCTTTCAATTTCAGCTGGCTTGTTGATTCTTCTTCATTTGCAGGAAGTTTTATTCTTTATTCTTTTTTATTTTTTTCTGTTCTTCCTTTAGCAATTCTCTTTCCCTTTGCCTCCCAAGTAGCTGGGATTACAGACACCCACCACAACGCCCGGCTTTTTTTGTTGTTGTTGTTGGTAGACACAGGGTTTCACTCTGGCTCACTCCTGCTCATACTGGTCTTGAACCTCTGACCTCAGGTAATCCACCTGCCTCGACCTCCCACAGTGTTGGGATTATACCACACCCGGCCCAGCTGAAACTTCTTGACATTGTTAACAAGCATGTTCATCTTTTCTTGTCACTAGTCCTAGAAAAATATGTTTAATATATATAACTAAAGATTTTGTGGCTCAGCGCCTGTGGTTCAAGTGGGTAAAGCGCCAGCCACATACACCTGAGCTGGTGGGTTCTAATCCAGCCCGGGCCTGCCAAACAACAATGATGGCTGCAACAAAAAAAATAGCCAGGCGTTGTGGTGGGCGCCTATGGTCCCAGCTACTTGGGAGGCAGGAGACTCGCTTAAGCCCAGGAGTTGGAGGTTGCTGTGAGCTGTGATGCTACAGCACTCTACCCAGGGCAACAGCTTGAGGCTCTGTCTCAAAAAAAAGATTTTGTGTTAAACTGTTTCAGTGCCAAATGTTTGGTATTTGTCCACAATTTCCTTAAAGCTTCTTCAGCAAAGAATCCATTTGCTTTGTGCGCCCATAGCTCAGTGGTTAGGGTGCCAACCAGATGCTCCGGGGCTGGTGGGTTTGAACCTGGCCTAAGCCTGCTAAACAACAACAACAACAAAAAATCCATTTGCCTTAATGAATACTATTGGGGGAAGAAAAAACAGTATAATGAGTGAAAAGGGTGGAAGCAAAAAATTCCTATATCAAAAAAAAAAAAAAAAAGGGAAAGAAAGAAATTCCTACATCTTAACAACTCCAAGAAGAATGTGTATCCAGGTATAGATGGTACATTATAAGGACTTTACTCCTTCCTTAAACACAATAATGTTTTTCTTTTATTCACATGATTTCTTTTATTCACATGATTCACATGATTTCTCATGCAGAACAGTTTTCAACCATTATGTACAGTGACCATGTAAAATTTTCCATTCAGTGGCAATCTCTGTAACCTTTAAAAGAGGGTAAGCATCTTGTCTGTTTTAAAGGGGATATGATTAAAAAACAAACAAACAAAAAAAAAACTACCAGGTAGAATATTCTATTTAAAAGTTCTTAAAAATCTCTTATTGGATACATGGTTTGCAAATATTTTCTCCTATTCAGTGGGTTGTCTTTTTATTTTCTTGATGAAGAAGTTTTTAATTTTGATGAAGGTCAATTTATTTTTTCTTTTGTTACTGTATTTTTGTTGTCAATCTAAAAAACTTGACTAATTCTATTTTTATAATAGAGTCTTACACTTTTTCTTACATTTAGGTTTTTGATCCATTTTGAGCCTGTTTTTCATATATGATGTGAGGTAGGGATCCAACTTCATTTATTTGGGTGTAGCTATCTACTTGTATCAGCATCATTTGTCAATAGTACTTTTCTTTTCCCCACTGAGTTGGCTTAGTACCCTTGCTAAAAATCAGTTGAATCTAAATGTATGGGTTTATTTCTGTATTCTCAATTTTATTCCATTCTCATGATAGTTCCAAGTATTTTGATAACTGTACATTTATATTAAGTTATTAAAATTGAGAGAGGTGAGTTCTTCAACTTTGTTTTTTTCTTTTTTGGTTATTTGATTTTTGTGGAGGAGGGGCTGTTTTGTTTTGTTTTGTTTTGTTTTGTTTTGTAGAGACAGAGTCTCACTTTATCATCCTCGGTAGAGTGCTGTGGCGTCACAGCTCATAGCAACCTCCAACTCCTGGGCTTAGGTGATTCCCTTGCCTCAGCCTACTGAATAGCTGGGACTACAGGCACCCACCACAACGCCTGGCTATTTTATTGTTGCAGTTTGGCCGGGGCTGGGTTTGAACCCGTCACCCTCAGTATATGGGGCCAGTGCCCTGCCCACGAGCCACAGGCATCACTTATGTTTTGTTTTGTTTTTAAGAGATGATGTCTCAGTATGCCCAGCCTCCCAAATAGCTAGAATTACAGGTGCATGCCACTGTGCTTAGCTTGGCTATTGATTTTTCCTTGCATTTTTATATGATTTTTTTCCTTTAAGAAATTTGGCTTGGCACCAGCAGTTCAGTAGTTAAGGCACCAGCCACATACAACCAGGGCTGGTAGGTTCAAACCCTGCCCATGTCTGCTAAACAACAATAAAAAAATAGCCGGGCATTGTGGCAAATGCCTGTAGTCCCAGCTACTTGAGAGGCTGAGGCAAGAGAATCACTTAAGCCCAAGAGTTGGAGGTTACTGTAAGCTGTGATGCCAGGGCACTCTACCGAGGGCAACATAATGAGACTCTGTCTAAACAAAAAAAAAAAAAAAAAAAGGTATGTCTAGGCTGGGTGCAGTGGCTCAAACCTGTAACCCTAGCACTCTGGGAGGTCGAGGCGAGTGGATTGTCTGAGCTCACAGGTTTGAGACCAGCCAGAGCCAGAGCAAGACCTTGTCTCTAAAAATAGCCGGTGTTGTGGGAGGGTCTTGTAGTCCCAGCTACTTGGGAGGCTATGGCAAGAGAATCACTTAAGCCCAAGAGTTTGAGGTTGCTGTGAGCTATGATGTCACTGCACTCTACCAAGGGCAACAAAGTGAGATTCTTGTCTCAAAAAAAAAAAAAAAAATTATGTCTATCTTCTTTATTGTACAAACATATTTTTATAATTTTTTAAAAGTCATTCTCAAAGGATTTAATGGAATATTTTTTATGGCATGCCCTAACAAAGTGGAATCACTAAACTTTAGGTAGATAGATTTCCTTCTCTTCCCATGATCCATTAGGCGGTATCTTCCAGGCTTGGTTAGCCTAAATACTTTAGTAATAGATACTTACACCTAATTAGATAGTTGTCTTTACTTAATCTTCTTGACAATCTAGCTTAGATATTAAGAGGAAAAGAAAATATTTTATGACTACAGAAATTAAAATTCAAGGGGAATAGTTATACATACCATCGATATCTGTATCATAGCTCATTGTACTACTCTCTTTGCTGGAGAAGTGGTGTGTGCTATAGAAACATGTGGATAAGGGCAGGGTGTGTCTTTTGTAAATCATGAAAACAGGAGATGGAAAACTAGTTTGCTCAATCATGTTAATAACCACTCCCTGGAGAGCAATTACTTTCCTTACTTGTCATACCTGCTAAGTGCCACCCACTGAAAGAGACAATGTAAGTGTTTGATTTAACTCTTGTGGATTTCCTCAGGTGGCAAGATATTATGCTACTGGTATGCCCCTCTGTAAACTCTGTAGTAGCAGTTGCTGGAGAACTGGTTAAGTAAGAGGTGTCCTCAAATCTGTCAACTCACTTTGTGACCAAGACAAGTCACTTAACCTAGTCACAAGCACCAAGATTACTTTAATGGCGATACCAATTTTGTTAAAACTAGTGAAACTGATGTTACAAAACATACTTATCAGGAAGAAAGGCAATTGGAAAGGCAGTGTCCTTACTGTAAGAAGCATGACAAATACTGATGATTGTATGGACAACACCAACACAAAAAAAATGATTAAATAGCCTCTTAAACATTACCTGTTGCCCAGTGCGTGAGGCTGGTCACATGGTCAGGCTTTTTAAAGATTATTCCTTACACATAAGCTCAAGGGGTAAGGGTAAGCTCAACCTCAAGGGATCTTGAGGATGAAGGAGTAAGGACAAAATGCCAAAAGTAACCTGACAGTGTTTTAGTCTTGGTATTTCCTTTGAAATTGCCATTACTGAGGTCTCTCAAGCAACGTTCATCTATACCAATTTGCAAATAGACCTTTATGCCAATGGCTCAATCAGCCCATCCAAATGCACAGAATAATTTAGCAGTGGTCTCAACCTTCCTAATGCTGAGGCCCTTTAATACAGTTCCTGGTGACCCACAGGTTGAGAACTGCTGATTTAGAGGCATTCAAAACCAAACAAAGGGGCTTGGCTCCTGTAGTACAGTGGTTACAGCACCAGCCACATACAAGTCAGTCTGGTGGGTTCAAACCCAGCCCAGACCAGCTAAACAGCAATGATAACTGCCAAAAAAAAAAAAAAAAAAAAATAGCCAGGCATTGTGTCGGGCACCTATAGTCCTACCTACTTGGGAGGCTGAGGCAAGAGAATCGCTTAAGCCTGAGAGTTTGAGGTCTCTGTGCGCTGTGATGCCACAGCACTCTACCCAGGGCGACAGCTTGAGACTCTGTCTCAAAAAAAAAAAAAGTGTGTGGGGGGGTGATTTCTTTTCATTTGTGCATTATTTTTTAACCTCTCCTTTGCCAAAATTTTATCTGCCTTTGTGTATGTATAGCTAAAAAGATACAATTTTTATGCTCAAAAGAATCAGTTAAGTAGGAAAAACTACTTAAGTTATTACAATGATGGAGACATGCGCAGGAGGTATAGGAACACAAAAGGGAGTTCTTAACAGGTGTGAGTGAGTCAAAGAAAGCTGAGGAGGAATGAAGGCAAAGTTCTTGAGACAAACAAAACATTGAGGCCAAGCAGGTGCAGTGGCTCACACCTATAATCCTAGCATTGCAGGAAGCCAAAGTGGGAAGAGCCCTTGAGCTCAGGAGTTCACAACCAGCCTGAGCAAGATGAGACCCCCATCTCTACTAAAAATAGAAAAATTAGCCTGTTGTCCTAGCTACTGGGGAGGCTGAAGCAGAAGGATCACTTAAGCCCAGGAGTTTGAGGTTGCTGTGAGCTAGTCTAAGGCCATGGCACTGTAACCTAGACAACAGAGAGAGAGACACTGTCTTTTTTTTTTTTTTTTTGCAGTTGGCCAAGGCTGAGTTTGAACCCACCACCTCTGGCATATGAGGCCAGCGCCCTACTTCTTTGAGCCACAGGTGCCGCCCATTTTTTTTTTTTTTTTTTAAACAGAGTCTCAGTATGTCGTCCTCTGTTGAGTGCTATGGCAGCATAGCTCACAGCAACCTCAAACTCTTGGGCTCAAGCGATTCTCTCGCTTCAGCCTCCCAAGTAGCTGGGACTACAGGCACCGGCCACAATGCCCAGCTATTTTATTGTTGTTGTTGTTGTCTCTTTATTGTTTGGCAGGCCCCGGCTGGGTTCAAACCTGCCAGCTCCAGTGTACGTGGCTGGCACCATAGACGCTGAGCTACAGGCACTGAGCCTTGAGACTGCCTTAAAAAAAAATAATTGAAACAGCATTATGACACATTTAGACCCTCAGAACTACAATAATGATTTAAACTAGTTCTCCTTTGGATTTGAACAGGGTTTGTTTATTCTGATGGTTTTAAGAAGCCCTTAATCTTTCAATTTTAACAAGGTTGCTTAGAGTTTTATAGATAATATCTCCAAAAATGTTCATGTTTTGATAAGTGAACTATGACATTCACACACACTTAAAGGTCATCTACATACAGCCAAATGAGAAAAGAATTCATTAGCTACATCAGAATGTGTAAATGAAACTGTCCTACTATTTCTGTTTTAGTAAAAATAACAGATCCTGCCTGTATTTATTCACCCGCATTAAGGATAAAATAATTCTAAGTAGCTGTTGTAAATCTTGGTACGGACTGATCGTCATGCATGAGAATCTTTGCTACTACAGCAATTGCATACTTATATTTCTTCTATTTTTGTTTTTGGCAAGTTAATTATATCATTCAATACTTGAAATGGAGGGGAAGTCTATCGCTCTACAACTTGCAGTTTAAAAAGTTAATGCATTAAGAAATCAAAATGAATTTTAAAATTATTTCTAAGATTTGTATTTGCTATATTTCCTGGCTAGTATTATTTAGTTAATTTCCTAGACCTGAACGACTAGGACTTATCTTCTGCTGTTTGCAATATTCCCTTTTTCCTCTTTTCAGATAATCTACTTATATTTATGCCAAGTTTTCTAGTTTTCCTTATTGTTTCTTATAACTTTTTTTTTTTTGAGACAAGAGTCTTAAGCTGTTACCCTGGGTAGAGTGCTGTAGTGTCACAGCTCACAGCAACCTCCAACACTTGGTTTTAAGTGATTCTCTTGCCTTAGCCTCCCAAGTAGCTGGGACTACAGGTGCCTGCCACAATACCCAGCTATTTTTTGGTTGTAGTTGTCATTGTTGTTTGGCAGGCCCAGGCTGGATTCAAACCCACCAGCTCTGGTGTACATGGCTGGTACCCTAGCTGCTGAGCTACAGGCATGGAGCCTGTTTCTTATATATTTTTTAAATATAGATATACGATATTGAGCATGATTTCTCATTAGTCTGTTCACAGTCATTAAACCAGTCCTCAAATGTATTTCAATTCCATCCATTCTCCAAATTTGTCTTTGCTCATGAAAAATGTACCTGGATAACTTTCTAAGTTCTGTTTTCGCTCATAAACTTGGCCACACTCCATTGGCATTCCAAGCCATCTGGGATTAAGCATCCTCCCTACTATTAACTGTGTAATATTTAAACTTGGCCACCTGCCTGTCCCCTTTCTTTTTAATTCAAACACCACATCTATTAAACTGACCTTGATTGGTTTCATCTGGGAATTACGACTGAAACTGGTAGTTAGCTGCACCTCTTGAAACTAACAGTATTGACAAGAATACTGTGACACTTCTTACTCCTACTAAAATTAATATTTTACATTTCCATAAATTCAGATGAAATGGAGCATGTTTGGGATGGTATGGCCATAGACAGATTTCCATACATTCAAACAGCAAGATCATTCTTTTAGTAGGCCCTCTTTGTTCATTGGTAGCACAATATCTCAATCTAAACAAAAACTGTTTATACCATACCTCAGAAAATGAATTAGATTCTTATTAGTACCAAGCAGAGTAAAAGTAGAACTATTTTACTGCAAAGAGACTACCAGCCACTTGAAGGGATTTACTAGACAGCTACCTGTATAAGTCACAAAGACAATGCTAGCCTATGCCTACAGGAGCAGCCAGGACATCTAACTAATGGCAGGTGGGTTAAATTGGGCTCTCTACACTTTCAACTTAGGCATATGGGAAATCCCTAAAAGTTATCCAAGAATCACTGTATTCATCCAACCAGCTTAATGGAAATGACAGGACAGAGAAACTTCAGAGCCAAGGAATTTTTTTTTTGACAGAGCCTCAAATTCTGCACTAGTCATGGAAAGTTATAGCTAGAAGGTAACTATGAGATCATTTAATCTACCATCCTTACTTTCCTGTGAGAAAACTGAAGGCCAAAGCACTAAGGCAGGGGTGGCGAACACGCGGCTAGAGCCGCATGCGGCTCCCGGCCAAAATGAATTTTGGCTCTTTGCCTCTTATCATTATTTTGTATACTGTGGCTCTTTGCCAAGTTTGGATTTTGTTATGCTGCTTCTGAGGAGGGA
>CAUYPK010111946.1:0-13849 GCA_963574355.1 Loris lydekkerianus | reverse complement strand
TAAATGATGAAAAAAATAAAATATAAACCTTATCACACTAATGAGGCCCCAGGTTGGTGCAAATTCTAGCCTCCCCTCAAAAACCAAGTCATGACTACAGCCAAGAGTATTCACCAATGTTCATCCTACAATTCCTCTACTCGGTGTATGTCCAGAAGACCAAAAATCACATTATGACAAAGATATTTGCTCTAGAATGTTTGTTGCAGTCCAATTCATAATTGCTAAGTCATGGAAGAAGCCTTCTCCTTTTCCTCCTCTTCTCTCTAGGGAAGCTCAGTAAATGGACACTAATCGCTAGGACTTTTCCAGTGATGTCCCAGTGCAGGCACACTCACATGCAGCTGCCACAAATTCTGTGTTCAGTTCACTTTTCCCCTCTTTTTATGTTCTGTTTTCTACAAGGTTTCTTTGGAAATTTAAGCTTCCTTCTGTAAATTGACAGAAGTCAAATGTGACACAAATCAAATCTTTATTTGTATCCTGCTTCATGTTAACAGCCCTTCTAGAAAAAAACCTGGTGAGGGGAGATATTGAGAGAATTGACTAAGGGATGTCTGGAAATGGCCAGCAAATGCCAGGTAACCCTATCCGCCGTGCCAAAAATGACTGAGAATTGACTTGGGGATGCCAGTTTTCCTGTGAGCTTTCACACAAATGACTTTGCAGTCTAAATTAAAACAGGCAAACAACAATTTACCCAAAACAGTGACATCAAAAGGTCCCCAGAGTTCACTTTGGATGACAGCTGTATACTCTCAGTTTAAAAAAAAAAAAAAAAAAAAAAAGATGATCTTGAAATATTGACACTAGCTGACCTAGCCATGTGAGGGGATGTTTTCTTTTACTAACGTATCATGACATTTCTAGTTATTTAAAATTAATTATTTCTGTTCAATTTATTGTAGAACAGTATTTTATTTGAAGTTCCTTTGTAAATCTGATACCTTCAATTCTACATTTAAAATAAAAGCGTAGTGATCAAGACTGAAGGGCAAGGTAAATGCCTTTCTGGTCTTTCTCTGAAGAGAATGGACTGTGGAAAATATATGAGGTGATTTGTTACCAAAGATATTTATGATCAACTTTTATTAGAATTGAAACTGAAGAATGATGACCATGACACCTTTTCTAGCACTCAGAAGACATTAGAAAGTTGACACAAAGAGGGGTGCAAATAATTTTAAATTATGCTGCTCACTTATATCCCAGCTAATTACACAAGAGATTTGGAGACTCTTATAAGAGTTTATACAGTACAAAAGGGAACTATTGCAAAAGTCAGAGGAAGGGGTCATAAGTCTGCAAAGAAAGCCAGAAATCCATATCATATACCTCTGTACATGTAAGGGTTAGGCTGCTCATTTGCTTCTAGAATCACTATTTGTACAAAGATCAGAATTCCATAGAATCCAGGCTAAGATTTATTATTTCCATATGCCAAAAATTAAAGATTGAAAAGAGGCTCCATTAGGATAAATACAGATGTTGCATATCAACACAGGATTCCTGACACTCAGCAGCATAGCTCCTGGGGCCCTTTTCATTCATACTATTTCAAACACTTGTATGACTGAAAGGAGATGTCTGAAAAAAGGGATTGAAAAGACCAAGGTTATATCTTCACTGATGTTGGAAAGCCTAAACCTCAGGGCACCCCTTTAGTTTGAATGAATGTTAAATACAGACAGTTCTGTCTATTGAAAATTTTCTGTGATCATCTATTGGCTTCCTGCAGCATATGAGTGTCTGAGCTAAGTTCTTCAGGAATGCTAATGCATAAGAAGTGCAGATTCTGTCTCCAAAGGAGACTTACTTGCAAATAATTGTAACACAAGGAAGTATGTGATAGGTGTCACTTAAGCAGATTAAACAAGTTGATGCAGAAATTAGGAAAGAGAACACTCACTATCACTGAGGGTGATGAGTGTAGTCTCCATGAAGGAAAATGAACAGAGCCATGAAGAAGTGAGTCTCAGATTTTAGTTTGCAAATACAACCACTTGGAGAATGTTTTTTATTATTTCAGGTTAATGTGAGGGTGCAGACAGCTAGGTTACAATATTTGCATTTGTTGGTAGAGCCATATACCCTTACATTGTGCCCCTTAAGTTAGAGCACACCAATCCCTCCCTCCTTCCCTCCTCACCTCTCTCCTCTTCTCTCAGTCCATTCCCTCTAACTTGAATTGAATTGAGTTTTTCTCTTATGTGGCATGTATTAGATCATCTACTGGCTTCATATTAGTATTGAGTATATTGGATATTTGATTTTTCTATTCTTGTGATACTTTGCTAAGAAGAATATGTTTCAGCTCCATCCAGGTTAATACAAAAGATGTAAAGTCTCCATCTTTTTTATGGCTGAATAGTACTCCATGGTATACATATACCACAGTTTGATGATCCATTTCTGGGTTGATGGGCACTTAGGTTGTTTCCATGTCTTGGCAATTATAAATTGAGCTGTGATAAACAATCTAGTGCAAATATCCTTATGATCAAATGATTTTTTTTTTCCTTCTGAGTAGACATATGTTAATGCATTGTGGGGGTCAAATGGGAGATTTAATTTGGACTCTTTGAGGATTCTCCATATTTCTTTCCAAAGAGGCTGTTTAGTTTGCAGTCCTACCAACAGGGTAAAAGTGTTCCACTCTCTATACATATGTGCCAACACCTGCAACTTTGGGACTTTGTGATGTGGGCTATTCTCATTGGGGTTAGGTAATATCTCAGGGTGGTTTTGATTTGCATTTTTCTACAAATTAGGGGAAATGATCTATTTTTCAAGTATTTGTTGCCATTCATCTATATTCCTCACAGAAGGTTCTGTTCAAATCTCTTGCCCATTGATAGATAGGATTGTTTCCTCTGTTTTGATGATTAATCTGAGCTCTCTGTAGATTCTAGTTATCAAGTCTTTGTCAGATTCAAAACATGTAAACATCCTTTCCATTCTGAAGGTTGTCCATTTGCTTTAATTGTTGTGTCCTTCTCTGTGCAGAAGCTTTTCAGCTTATAGGTCCAATTTGTTAATTTTTGTTGGTGTTGTACTTGCCACTGAAGTCTTCTTCATAAAATTTTTCCCTAGGCCAACATCCTCAAGAGTTGTTCCCATATATTCTTCTAGGATTATCATCATTTCATATCTTAGATTTAAATATTTTATTCCTCTCGAATCAATTTTTGCCAGTGGTAAAAGGTGCCGGTCCTCTTTCAGTCTTTAACATGTGGTTATCCAATTCTCCTAGCACCATTAATTGAGTAGTGATTCTTTTCCCCAGTGTATGCTTTTATTTGGTTTACCAAAGATCAGATGGCTAGAAGAGACTGGTTTCATCTCTTGATTTCTATTTAGTTCCATATGTCTATGGCTCTGTATTTGTCCCAATACCATGCTGTTTTGATCAATGTGGACTTGTAATATAATCTAAAATCTTGTATAGTTGATGTTTCTAGCTTTGTTGTTATTACTAAAAATTGCTTGAAGTTTATGGGTTTTCTCTGATTCCATACAAAACAAAAAACTATATTTTAAAGTTGTTCAAAGTATGATGTTGGTATTTTAATGGAGATTGTATTTAATCTATAGATTGCTTCAGGTAGTATAGGCATTTAACAATGTTAATTGTTCATAGCCAAAGGCATATTATGTTCTTCCATTTGTTTGTCTTCTGCTATTTTTTTTCTTAGGGGTTCATAATTCTCTTTGTAGAGGTCCTTTACCTCCTTTGTTAGGTATGTTCCTAAGCATTTCATTTTCTTTGAAGCTACTGTGAAGGAAATTGTGTCCTTGATTAGCTTCTCAACTTGGCTGTTATTGGCTACTGATTTGTGGACATTGATATTGTACCCTGATACATTACTGTATTTCTTGATCACTTCCAGGATCTTATGGTTAAGTCTCTGGGGTTTTCTATGTATAAGATTATGTCATCAACAAAGAGCGAGAGTTTGACCTCCTCTGTCCTCACTTGGATGCCCTTTATATCTTCTACTTGCTTGATTGCTTTGGCTAGAACTTCCAGAACTATGTTGAATAGCAGTGACAGTAGAGGACATCCTTGCCTGGTTCCAGTTCTAAGTGGAAAAGTTTTCAGTTTTACTCCATTCAGTATTATATTAGCTATTGGCTTCATTAGATTCATTAGACTGTTGATGTGCTTTCCTTCTGTTTTTCAGATGTAGGTATCTAATGCAATACATTTACCTCTTAGGACTGCTCTTGCAGTGTCCTACATGACTTGATTGTGCCTTCATTGTTGTTATGCTCCAGGAAGTTAATGATTTCTTTTTTATCTCTTCTTTGATCCACTCTCATTCAGCATAAGTTGTTTAATCCTCATGTGGGATGAAATTTTTTGTTGGAGTTGAGTTCCACCTTTATTGCCTTGTGGTCTGAAGAGATACATGGTATAATTTCAATCCTTTTAATTTTGTTCAGGTTTGATTTGTATCCTGAGATATGGTCTATTTTGGAGTATATTCCATGGGCTGACAAGAAGCACATATATTCCTTAGCTTTGGGATGGTATATTCTGGATATGTCTATTAAGCTCAGTAGTTCTAGGGTCCTATTTAAGTCCTTGTATTTTTGTTTAGTGTCAGTTTATAGTAACTGTCCAGTTCTGTTACAGGGGTATTAAAGTCCGCAGCTCTTATGGTGATAAAGCATATCATATTTCTCAGATCAATTAAGGTCTATTTCATATATCTTGGAGCATTTAAATTAGGTGCATAAATATTTAGCATTGAAATGTCCTCTTGTTGTGTTGTTCCCTTGACCAGTATGAAGCAATCATCTTGGTTTTAACTTTAGTTCCTTTAATCCATTTGTATCTGAGAATAAGACTGTGACCCCTCCTTTCTTCTGATTTCCATTTGCCTGAAATACTGTTTTCCACCTCTTCACCCTGAGTCTTGTTTGTTCCTTCAAGGTCAGATGTGTTTCCTAGAGATAGCATATGGATGGCTTGAGCTTTTTCATCCAATCAGCCAGCCTATGTCTCTTCAGTGGGGAATTCAAGCCATTAACATTTCTTGAGAGAACTGATAAGTATGGTAGAGTTCTTTTCAACTTTTATTTTGTGAAAGTTTATTGCTCAGTTTTATCCTTTGTAAAATTGGGGAAACTAGGTTTTGTCTTTTAGTTTCTGAGTGTTTATTTTGCTGGTAGTCCATTGTGATGGTCAATGTGGAGAAAAGGTCTAAATGTTCCCTGTAGAGCTGGTCATGTTTGGCAAATTTCCTCAATGTTTTCATATCAGCAAAATATTTGATTTCTCCATCAATTTTGAAGCTTAGTTTAGTAGGACACAGAATTCTGGGCTGAAATTATTTTGCTTAAATATAGGGGTAAAATAAATAATATTTTGCAGTGATTACCTGTGAATACCATCTTTCCAAATGCCAATCTAAAAGGACACACTACACCATGAGCTCATGGCCTCCTTTAGCCAGATAAAGGTTCTGACCCTCAAGCTAGACTAATTATGTCACCCTTCAGACCTCAGAGAAAACAAACAAAAAAAAATAGATAAGGAAAATTAAAAATATAATTATATATACAATCATATAAATGAAGAAAATAAAGGAAAATCTAACTTGTATGATAAATTTGTAGAAAATATGATTAAAGTAGAAAAACCTTTACCAAAAGGTAGAAAAAAGGAGAGAAATAATAAGAAAGAATAAATGGGCTGAAAAACCATAATATAAATGAAGGAGCCTTTGCTATTAAAGAAAGTAAAAGTGAAAAACTATAAAAATGCACCCAAACAAAACAAAACAAATAACTACTAAAAACAAAACAAAACAAAACAAAAAACTATACAACAAAAAAAGAAAGCAAAAAAAGAAATGAAAGCAAAAAGAAGCAAAAAAAAAAAAAAAAAGAATAAAAATATATATGTGTGTATTTATGAATATATTGCAATGTACTGCCTAGCCACCAGGTAGCACTGTGTTGTTAGGAGAACACTGTGTGTTCTCTATCTAACAACAATATTGTTGTCTCTATCTAACAACAATAGAATGGGGGCCAGTGGGTTCTGGCCCCCATCCTATATAGTTTGTGTTTTACTATATAGGATGGGGGCCAGAAGCAACTATCTAGTTGCTAATGAGACCCAATTCAGTCTTCCCAACCTATCTGCCCCAATCAGTTCCTGGTTGCCTCACCAGCATTCAGTCCCCACAGAAATAGGATCCCAAACCTCTCACCAGACTTCTTAGGAGGCTCATCTTGACTTTCTAAATGGTGCCTCCTGACAAGAAAGTGATCTTCCCAGGGTGCGGGGGCCATTCCATTCACCCCAAGGATGACTGCTTGAGTTCAGCAGGTGCAACTGAGCCAGTTTGCACCAGGACCCTGTGAGCTGTTCCTCCTAGGTGGCCTTCCCATGATGCCAGGGCCCTGCTAATAGCCAAGCTGATGGGAGTTCCATCCTGCCTGGTGTTCAGTTCTGGCTGCTGGATACTGTTCAAGTTTACTCACTTGTTCACATCCTTCCAAGGCAACTCCAGTTAGCAGCCCAGTCCAAAAAAAATAATAATAATAATTACAGGACAGCCCCTTCCCACCTCCAGTCCTCCATGGAGGGCCAGCCAGCCACCCTCTGCAGACACCCAGGCACTTGTCTTCTGAGTTGGTCTTCATCTGCTCCAGATCTCCCTGTAAGCTCCTGGAGTCCCGTGCTGCTTCACTGCACCCCCGAGTAATGTTTCTGGGTAGATACCTCAGCCAGAGGTAGCTGAAGTCCTTTTTCCCCTGTCTTACCACAAGTGACTGACAAAGAGATGTCTGTAGTTGCTATCTTCCCTGATTCCTTTTTCATTTGAAGAATTAAAAAAAAAAAAAAAAATAGGGCTTAACCAATAGAAATTTGAATTTACTACATTTTAAGTGAGGATCCAAAGTCTTGAACAGAAACAAGCTAGATAATACTTCCTTCTTAGTCTAACTATGACAGCAGTCTTGTTGGGGGGGTAAGGGGACTTGTCTTAAAAGCTTGTATGCAAGTTCCTATAGTAAGTAAAGAAAATATCAGCTTTTGGTTTCTATTCACATTGGATGTGAAAATGAAGTGGCTCTTACTCTGTTAATGCTTTACCAAAGATGTTGTAGACTGGTATATTTAAGCTAGCCCTTGGCGTGTCTAAATATTCAATGTTGAGAAGATTTTTGCCATCCTATATTAAGAGGGTTGGAAAACATTTAGCACATGGCAAGATTTTTAAAGTGAAATATTTAAATAAAGAATTGATATGATCAGATCTTTGTCTACTGATGTATTTTTCCTAAATGTATTTTTGTTCCCACTGACATATCAATTTTTCAGAATGAATTCCCTCTTTGTGATGGTATTGTGATGCCTTCCCATAGTAATAGTAATTTTCCACAAAATATAGACAAGAAATTTAATAATAAACATCTGTTCTTTGACACCAATAATCTTGAATACCACTTCCTGTCAAAATAGGGTTAGCATTGAATTGATTATAATTCAGGGAGACCAAAATCTCCACTAACTATTGGAAGCAGAGAAGTAGCACACAGATTGCCCTATTACAAAGGAAACTTCATGAAGATAGTACCTTAATTAAGGTAAAGAGCTTCAGAGCTCATAAGATACATGTGAACCTCCATTACACAAAAATGTTTAAGAGAAGCCATATAAAGCACAGAATAATGTCAGAGATTAAATGAGTATGTACAAAGATGTCATTTAATGAAAAAAAAAAAAAGGCTGCAATCTGTACCTTCTAGGCCTCCTACCTGGTCAAGCACTTTGTCCCAACTCTCGTCCCTCAAGTCCTATTGCACAGTGCGTATGAAGAGAATAAAATATGTGCTTTTTCCACTTCAAATGATGATTAAAGGAGTGCTTTTCACCCACATTATTTGTTCACTCATTCAGCATACTAACACGCTCTTTCAATCAGCAAGTCCTTTATTCTTAACATTACTGTTTTACTTAAGAGATAATGTCAAAGGAATTGAACGTTGTGACTGGATAATGGTCTCCTGCTGCAAGATAAATGCTTAGGCATTTATTGAAAATAAATGTTGGAGGAAAGCCAAGACATTTTAAAAGTAGAGAACTATTTTCTAGTCACAACTTTCAATGCCAGAGACATTATAGCTATCTAACCAAAGGATTTTTTTAAGTAAATTGAGATAACCCAAAGACAGCAACAGAATAACTAATTTGTTACCTACATGAAAGGAACATTCTTGTATCTTTTCTACAGATACCAAATCAAATTCAAATATATTTCCCACACACACACAGGGAACATTGAAAGAATAAATTAATAACATATTCTATCAACTCTCTAGCTTGATTGTACAGAATTGGGTTTGAGGTTTTTCCTTTTTTTAACAAAATGGATTTAAATATGCATGCAAAAACAGAAGTTTCAGTGGTGAATTTTTGGTTTTGCTTTTTTTTTTTTTTTTTTTTTTAGTAATTTTATAGGCAGTAAAAGTTACCAACATTATTTTGTGATGTGACTAGAAAACACATAAGCAGTTATCAAGGAAGTTTTTTTGTTTTTATTTGTATGTATACATGTATACATACGTATATATGTATATTGGATGAATGCAAGGGTACATAGGATTAAATTACATTGTTGGTACATATTAGGGAAAGTCTGAGTTGTACTTTAGTCCTTCACCCAGGAGATGTGCCATATACACCTTCCTTGCTCTCATTAGGTGAGGCTTATGGAGCCCCTTCCCCTAACCCCTCCCCCTCTTGGATTTAATTATGTTCTTCGTCTCCTGTGGATCTGGAGTTGTTCATCTGCCAGTTTCAAATTAGCACTGAGTACATGGGATGCTTATTTTTTCATTCTTGAGTTACCTTACTAAATAGAACATTCTTCAACTCCATCGAGGTAATACAAAAGACATAAAGTCTCCATAATTTTTATGGCTGAATAGTATTCCATGGTATACCCGTACCACAGTTTATTAATCCATTCATGAGTTGATGGGCACTAGGGTGGTTTCCACATATTTATGATTATGAATTGAACTGCTGTAAACATTTAAGTGCATGTGTGCTTGAGGCAAAATGATTTTTTTTAATGGAGTATCCTTAAAGAGCTAAAAATAGACATTCCATTAGATCCCTAGGCATCAATTGAGGATGTTTTCAATAGCAGTGGTAACGCACTGTGTTCCAAAGTAGTGGTAATTTTTATTCTTCTCATCATTGTGAAAGTGAGGTCACTATAAGTGAATTTCAAGAAACACTACTCACACTTTTACTCTGTTGTAATTCATAGAATCATTATAACATGACTAGTTATTAGTGGAATATAGGAGCTCCATGAAACAAATTCTCATCCTTCCCCCAATATCTGCTACTACACATTTAACTCATAGTCATATTCTTCTAGTGATATAAAGTTCTCCATGGATATTGCCTCTTTCCACATGCCCCTCTCAGTAACAGCTAAATAATAATGAAAATTTATAAGCAAAACAGAAATTCCCATTCAGCATTACCTGTATATAATAAGGGCCAATCAGTAAATAGTTTTACTCTGAGGGCTCAAAAGGAAATAAAAACACAACAATATAATGTTGAAATGAACAGAAATTATTATTCTTCATTTTGAAGATTATATTATGAGAACATCATCTCTAAGATAAACACATGTATGTGTATATATGTGTATGTATGTGTGTGCGTGTATATACACAGCAGAACCTTCATAGCTGACTAACCCCCTACATATGTGCATCACGTGTATGTATCAGAACAATAGGTCTTGCTCCTTATGGTGACCACTTCCATATGTTGAGCAGTTTGTTACAGTCCCTTGAGTAGTCAACTTACAGAGGTTCTACTGTGCATGGAGAGAGATTCTGCTGAAACATAGGAGGTATAAGGTTTCTAGATAGATGCATAAACAATATATCCATCGATAGTTCATTTATTAAATAAAATCTCACCATTTTTTGGAAACTTTTAAAGAGAGATTATGTTAAAATTAAAGGATAATATGTACCTAATAAAATCTTATAAGCAAAAGGCATAAAAAGAGTTGAAAGGTATTATTACAGAATAAAGTATTATATATATATACACACACACACACACACACACATATACACACACACACATATATATAAATATATATACACACACATATATATATACACACACACACACACACACATATATATATGTATGTATATCATGTATTACAAGAAAGAGCCCTTGATTAATACTTTTTTTCATATTACATAGAAAAAAGCATAGTATAGAGGTAGGGATGGTTACTGACATGTATACACATGGTACATAGGGGGTGCCAAAAAGTGTGTGCACATGTTAAGAAAGGAGAAAACTATTAAATTGTAATACATAATATACACTGATAACATCTGTTATCTTGTTTATTGTATCCTGTATCTCTTGTAATTGCAGAAATCAAACCTGGCTTGTGCATCACAATTTTAATAAAGTTTTTTCCTTTCTGAAATATGTATACTTTTATCAACACCCTCTGAATATGCTTAAGAACAAAAATGTTACACATTAGCATGGGGTATTTGGAAGTGGCTTTAAAGAAGTCTTCCATCTTCTCAAATTATAGAAATAAATATCACTACTAAGTATGTATGATTATAGTATAGACTTATTTGATAGCATTGTTTTACAATTATGACATTTAATATGTCATAATATTTGCACAGATTTTATACATCCCTCTCATTAACTAATTTTTGGTTGCTTTTCATCACATTATTTCTTCTCAAGATCGAGCATTGTAATACATGAGTCATGTGACTATTGCCTCTCTCATGTTGCTAATTTATTATAAACTTGTTTATGCAATGCAATGTTCTTTCTTAAATATCTGGAAGAAACTTTTCTTCCATTAAAGATACCATCTTTATAAACACGATGCTAGTTGAACATTGAAGTCCTTTAGCTACTGTAGGAGATTATCACTATGGATATGCATGTATACTCTATAGTTTGGATTTTCTGTAAGGAATTTATCTTCTATTTTTGCTCTGGGGTGCCAGAGAATTCCACAGAAGTCTATGAGGAAGTTTCTAGGACATGGTTCCGATTCTACCCACGTTAAGAACAGATAAACTTTTCCACATTGTACTTTCACATGAAAGAATTCCACTGTTAACAAAATAATAGGTTCGTGGTTAAATAAATACATTGAAATATTATAGAGCCACTGTTATAGGTACCAGTAATTTTATTTGTGTTAATTTAATCTAATCCTTATCATATCCTCTGAAGTTGGTATTACTATTATTGTTCTCATTTTAAAGGGGAGCAAACTCAGAAATAGGGAGTTTAAAAAACCCAAGATCATACAACTGGAAGGTACCAGGATCAGGATTTGCATCTAGATAATGTGCCTCCAGAATTCATGATTGTTTTAGCCTCAGTGCTATTCTAGCCTGATGGGATTATTTTGTGCATGTGGTGGGTGGTAGTCGAGGGAAGGTACTGAAGGAGGAATTATAAGTAATGGTGCAAGTTCTGTGATAGAGCAGTGGCTTCTAAGGAAGCAATTTTAGAAGTACCATGTGATAAAAATGTTCAAGAAAACAAGTTTACTTTATGAGTAAGTAGATTTGGAAGTCGAAATTACAGCCCATGTCCACTCTTATTATGTAACCTTCCAGTTATCACCGAGACCTTAGCCTATGCCTCCAAGTCTTCTCTGCCCATGTCTCATCCAATAAGCTTAACAAACACCTAGTGTAGCAACCACTCACTCCAAAGGTAGACATGTCCAGAAGAAAGGGAGATATCTCATGAATTAGATAGTAAGTTTTACAGAATTAAATTATCTTCCTATTTAATTTTTTAAGAAAGAGTATATTTTTAAGTATAAGCTATTACATATGGCAATTTGTCCTGAAATTAGCTTCATAAAAATCTCACTTAGGTAGTCAGAAAGTGTCAAGAGACTTTATTTATTTGTTTGCTTGTTTATTTGTTTTTAACATTCTCTTGCATCATCAAGAGACTTTCTTGAAAAACTTTCCTGTCTGGAAAACCAGTAGTTGCTTGTACTTCCTACTAGGTCGTTGTTTAGTTCCCTGACTCCAAAGACGTGACTCCTATGATATTATAATACTTTGTTCTTTATCAAGTTTTCTTCACCATGTTTTCTCCACTAGGTCCCCAAGTCCTGTAATTACACCCCAAATAATTTTTTTTTTCAGAATTCTCTGGTTTTCTAGCTAATTCATACAAAGCTTATTGATTATCTCCCTCTACATATATTTATGAATTTTAGGCTTGAGCATAAACTGAGCACAAGCTTCAGAAATGTGTATGTGTTTGTGTACGTATACATCCCTATACAGAGGGTACCAAAAAATGTATATATGTTTTCAGAAAGAAAAACACTAAATTAAAATTATAATATTCAATATATACCAATGATATTTATTAACTTATATATTGTATCTTATATCTCTACAGAAATCAAACCTGACTTGAATATTACGATTTTAAAAATGACTTAAATATTACAATTTGAATACAGTTTTTCCTTTCCTAAAATGTGTATACATTTTTTAAACCCTCTGTATATAGAGACTTCATTAAAACAGTGAGTTAACTTTCTTTACATAAATTGCTCATATTGCTGCCAAGGTAACAAAATATTATTCATAGAATTAATGTATTTGTTTAAGTATGAGATGAACATTTCATTATATTTGGCTATCTGGAAGATATTTACAGCACCTAAGATACATATTATTGATGTGTACAAGCTCAATTAGGAAGAAAAATAAGTAAGGAAGTTAATTTCCCAGAGAATGCTGGAGTGCTCCACTAGGAATTTAGATAACCTGTCTCTTCTCGTTGGTATTGTGCTGTAAAGACCTTAACACAGAAAATATTTAGTTGAAACTGTGAATAAAAGAAAAACATCCTTTCTGCTTTCATTTCATCTCTATTTTTAAAGAGAATATTTTTTTTCACTTCATTTCACTGTGTAAATGGACTTTCATCCAAAAAAAAAAACAACGGCAAAAGAAAACCATTGCTATTTGGTCCTTGATTTTCCAGTGGAGCTTTTTTCAGATTACTGCCTGTTTGATATAAAGTTTTATCTGAATTTTTTGACACTCAAAAAATAGTTTCTCCATTGTAACCTTCAAACTCTGATATTTGAGATGACTCAAATTGTTAGGTTATGTACACTCAAACATCACTGAAGGAAACTCAGAGATGTGCAATTTGTGAGACTTCCTCACAAATTGGAGGCTACTCAGGTAACCAAATTTTGTTAAACAGCAATATTATGTCAAGATTCCTGGGAAGTTTTGTTCACAGGACTCAGTATGCCCCCAAATGCTACAGTTTTATAAGCAATAAGATCACATTTTCTTCCTGAAAACATGTAACTAATCAAGTGTCTTTTATTTCTTGAATAAATACAAAACACAGAGCTAAACATATGTTAAATTGCTCCCCAAATATATTTTATTCACTAACATTCCTCCTGTTATTATTTTTCCTCTGTCTTTCTTTTCAACTCTATATCATAATCTTAAAAAAATAAGAATATACAAATTTCCTTTTGTCAGGGGCCGTGCCCGGGCCCGGCACGCCCCTGAGTAACAACATCGCACTGAGAGGAAGTACATCCCCTGCGGCTTTAATGATAAACAAGTTTAAGGAAGTAACCCTAACTGGCCCGGAGGCCGCATGCTGCGCTCGTGGCCTTAGCGTGCCCCACTGCTTTGTATAGGAATTGTGCATGCCCTGTGCACGTGTGCTGTGCTGTGATTGGCTGTGCCACATTATAAGAGTGGTGCTGGGGAGGACAAAGGG
>CAUYPK010111940.1:0-32068 GCA_963574355.1 Loris lydekkerianus | reverse complement strand
TTTTTGCCCTATTGAAGACAACTTCAGAAAATCCATTCCCCAGTCATGAAAATGTACTGTGCTAACTTTCTTTTCCATAGTGGAAACACTTATTTATAGTCATCAAAAATAGCAAAATAAAAAACCCATTTGGAACCTGGACCTGACAGCAGGACTGTGTGCACCGGCCCCTCTTCTGCAACTGGTGTAGGTTCCTGCTGGCCCCTGGGTGCCCACCTGAGCCCCTGAGTGTGCACACCTAGGTCTATGTGGCCACAGGACACCATGCCTTACCATGCCAGGTGCTCTGGAGACTCCTCTGGCATTGTGTGTTTGTATCTTGGTGTGGGCCTTGCAGCGGTGATGTGTTTGATCTGGTGCTAGTGAGGCAGCTTGGCCAGGGGTGCTTGGTGTGGGCTGGTGCTAGGCCAGGTATGCTCTGCCTCTCTCCGAGGCTTAGATAGCCATTGCCCTCCCTGTGGTGAGTAGGTAGGCTGCAGGTATGTGTGTTTGGGAGAAAGAATGGATGGCCTCCAGAACCTTGCTTTGGCACAGGGAAGTGTTAACCAGCTGAGTGGGTCTTCAGGCTTTAGTAAGGCTAGGTCTAGTCAGGCCTTAGTAGAGGGAAAGGCTTGGCTAAGCCCCCAACCCTTAATGTGAGGAACCCTGTCAGATACCCCACTGCAACCCTTGGAGAAAGCTCTTTTTGAGGTCTTGGACCCAAAGTCCAAACTCAGCAGTGTTGGAATTTGAGGCATCTGCAGTAGCTTTAAATAGACATTTTCAAGGATGCCATTGGGGGTTTTCTTGTATAACAGGTAGTCTCTGCAGGCATCTTTTAGGTTGGAGGGGAAGAGGGTTTCCAGTGCCCAGGAGAGGTTTTAAAGGACTGGTCCTAATCGCTGACTCCTGTTGGTCCCTGGGAGGCCATGAGAAATCTCCAAGGCTCTAAGGGACTGTGCCTGCTTTTTGCTCTTTAGTGGAGAAGGAGCAAGCTAGAATCTGACCCTGGAGTGGCAGCAAGAGGAACTCAATCACGTCCCCCTGTGGTTGCTTGTCCATAGCACCTTCCAGTTGTGCTTCACAGTGTGGTGGCGCTGTGCCCATCAGCTGGGCCTGGGCCCTGGTCTCCGTGATGTCCCTGTGTGGTGACCCTGTATTGGTACTTGGTCCCTTTGGGGAATGCACTTCTAAAGGCAGCTGCTTTTTTCTTTTGGCAGTTTGGCTAGGGCTGGGTTTGAACCCACCAAATCTGGCATATGGGGCCAGTGCCCTGCTCTTTTGAGCCAAAGGCACCGATCGCTCTTGTTTTTTTTAAAAGCCCCGAAGAGGCCAGTTCTGTGGGCCTCTCCCAGTGCAGTGTAGGCCTACACCAAGTCTGCGCAGGGCAGAGGTGCTGCTTCACCTTGTGTGTGCTGGGGCCCTGAGGCCTTGTGATTGTGATGCTGTGAGCATGGGGTGCTCCCTGTGCCTCCTGCTGGGTAAGGGTGTGAGTATGTGGTGTGTGTGAAAGGCAGGCTCCCACAGGTCTGATCTCCGGAAGCCCTTCACTAGGACAGTAGACAACCCTTTTTCAGCATAGAAAGGATGTTTAAATTTCAGTCTTTGGGTTTGAGTTCCAATAAAACGCCAAGCTGATTTCATCTGTAGATGGGAGAAATAACTCCAAGGGAGACTCCCTGACAGACACCTCAGGGTGGCTGGGGGACAGTGCTGTCCTGTGGTCAGGTTGTATTGCAAGTGTGTTCAAGGATGTGGCTTGTTAACACTAGAATGTGCAAGGGGTGGAATATAGGCCAAGCCAGGATGCCAGTGGGGAGCTCTGCAAAGCTGCCCAGCCCAGAGGGTTTCTGGTGTACCCCTTTGGCAGAGGGGCAACAGGAAGCTGGATCAGGGGTCCTGCAGGTGTTGGGGCCCTGTGAGAAATACAGTGATGTTCAACCTTCCATTCCAGGCCTGGGGTGGGGCTCCTGCTTTGTGCTTCATTTCCCAGAGAACTGGGTAGTGGACTTAGCAATGTAAGTAACTGAGGCCTGCACCAGCACTGGCTGCTGTTCCTGTTTGAGGAGCTCAGTGCTTGACTCTTACTAGTTCTGTCTCCTGCAGCTGGGTTTGCGCTGCCTTGGCCCCCTCTCCAGCGGCCTCTGCAGTAAGGAAAAGGGTCTGGTCCAGCTGGAGTGAGCCTGTGTCCAACTCCCCAGGGCTCTGAGCTCTGTGGAGGAAGGTGACTGTCAGACCTGGGCCTGACAGGCCACACACAGCTAAGGGGGGTGGGAGGGGTGTCCGCGCTAGCAGCATCTGCTTTTAGCTCACCACAGTATCTTGATACCCCTCTGGCCTCAGAGCATCCATCAGTGCTGGGGAGTCCCTGTGCTGAGCCTCCTGGGTGGGGGGGGGGGGCGTGGGGGGCTGCAGAGCGAAGGTTACAATGGGGTATTTGGGAGAAAGCTCATCACCATTTCCGCTGCCAGGTAGTCAGCTGCTTAAAAGGCATTCCCGGGGTCCTTTCTCTAACCCCCCACAGCCCTGTGGGCCCAACCACCTTGAGGGCTGGGTCCAACGCTCCACGCAGCTTGCGAGGCCGGGGGAGACTAACGACCCTGTACCAATCCCCACCTGGGGAGGGGGTATAGTGGGTCTGAGTTTCATCGCATGGGTCGCCGGGGGCATATTGGAGTGGCCGAGAACAATGACCCTCCCTGGGGAGGCCGCTACGTGAGGCGTGCCAGCAGCAGCGCGCCACCCACCACCCCCCGGCCTGTCCCGTGGGCGCTGCATCGGCTGGTCCACCTTAAGCCACAGCAGCGCGGCGCTGGCGGGTGGGATTTCCTGCAGGGGGTGGGTCTGTGACAGGCCTATTGGGCCGACCGGGCGCCGGCGCTTCCTTGGGGGCTCCCACTTGGGGAAGACGCGGCGCTGGTTCGGCGCCCTGGGCCTCCCCCGGCACCACAGTTTGGGCCAGGACGCAGAGGGACGTGCCGCCTGCCCTCCTTTCCCTGGCTGGACTCGGTCAGCCGAGGGATCAACAACCCTCTGTGAATGCCAGGGGCTCGGGATGAGGGTGGTGGACCCAGCGTGGAGCAGGGACCAGCAGCCTGTCCCCGGGGACACGCCCAATGCTGTTTAGGGAAAGGGCCCAAAACAGGCCTAGGAGGGGACCCACGTACGCCATAGCGCCGGGGCCTGCGGGCCTGGGCCGGGAGCCTAGTTTTCACCTTGGCACCCACCCAGCTGGCAAGGCCCCAGGGATGTAGACACCTGGCCCACTTGCCCATTGTGAGGGCTCAAGTCCCGCTTGTGGGAACTTGAAGTTGGGGGTCCGCCCGGCCTTGCCCGCCCCGCCCCCGGCCTGCTTGCCACGCCCCCGCCACGCCCGCCGCGGCCCCCAGCCGTCCAGTCCACCTTAAGGGGCGCGGTGACATCAGCGCGCCGCCGCCGCCGCCCGTGGGGTGGGATTTCCTCCGCCGCCGCCGCCGCCGCCGCCGCCGCCGCCGCCGCCGCGGGTCCTGCGCCGTGTCCAGCCCGCCTGCCCGACCCCGGCCCGACCCCGGCCGGCCCCGCCCGCCCGGCCCCGGGGAGGGATGCGGCGGCGCGGCGCCCAGGATGCCCCGCAGCCCCGGGACGCGCCTCAAACCCGCCAAGTACATCCCGGTGGCCACGGCCGCCGCGCTGCTGGTCGGTTCCAGCACTCTCTTCTTCGTGTTCACGTGAGTAGGCGCCGCATCCAGGGCACCGGCAGCGCAGGGGCAGTGAGGGGCAGGGCCCCGCACGGCCTGAGGCCGGGGGACAGCGGTGGGCCGGACTGGACAGGCCAGAGGGCAGAGGGCAGGGGCAAGGATGGGGCGGGCTGGGCGGGGCGCTGGCTGTAGCAACGTGAGCCCCCACCCTGGGCTGGGTTGCTGAAGCTGGTGCAGGCGTCTCGGAGCACCAGGGAAAGGTGAATCCTGTGTGGGTATGCTATTGCTGGCTGGGCACCGCAGGAATGTGCCCAGAGGCCCTGGGTGGGAGTTCCAGCCCTGACAGGGGAGTAGGCCAGGCAGGGTAGCGTGTGGCTGCAGCCTTCCCTTCTGTGGGGCACACAAGGGGACGTGGGTTGCCCGTGACTGCTGCCTCCCTGGAGGCAGCCGTGGGCACCTCTTGTGCCCTCCGGGCTGTATGCCCCAGGCCAGAGCCAAGTTGTTCCCATGTAGGTGTGGCCTGGCCTGGTTCCCACATGCCTGCCTCTTGGCCATTGATGACCCTTGCCTGGCTCTTGGCTTTCTTCAGGAAGGCTTGGTGGTCGTTGCAGTTAGAGGGCCGGCCAGGTCTTACCTGGGTCAGAACTTTGCACAGCTCCCCAGGCCTCCAGCCGCAAGGAGGAAGCAACCAGGCCAGCACGGCACTGGACACCTCTAGTCTCAAGTTCTTCACTGAAGGCACAGGCTGGCTTGCAGACCAGAATGGCAAGCTGACAGCTCAGCCTCCTTTTGTGGCCATGGGGTCATCCCAAGGCTCTTTCTGGCACAAAGAAGGGTTGGGGGCTCCAGGCTTCAGTCTGCAAACCTTCAACCAACTGCCCCTTCTGTAAGTCCATGTGGCTAGGGCACAGACCGGGTGGCCTGAGTGCTGGCTGCTTCTTCCTTGGCAGCCTTGCCCCTGAATGTGTGAACCTGGTGTGGGGTTGGGCGGGAGCTGCCTAGGGAGAGTGAGGATGGCCGCCATGTGCACAGCAAGTGGGCTTGGGTGCCAGTGGAGGCGGGAGAGATCTTCTACCTGGAGGCTGGGGCTGGATGGGCACTTCAGGCTGCCAAGAACGTGTTTAAAAAAGGCCTGTGTGGATGGGCTTATTTCTGGCTTGGGCGAGCCGGTGTGTTCTTGTTGCTTAGATGCTGCTGGTGTAGGGCAGAGAGGGGTGGGTGGTGGGTGGCCTAGGGAGCCTGCCCCAGGGGGTGCATGCTACTGAGGCTTCTGGAAGGGTGGGCCCGGCCCAGCCCAGTCCTTGTCCTTAGAGACCCTTGGTGGGGTGTCTAGCACATTTTCTCACTTCTTGGTCCAATTCAGTGTCCTTTTTGTGACTTTAAATGCAATGTATGGTTTCTATGAAGAACTTTTTTTGAAGAAATTGAAATCAACACCGACGTTCCATCTCCTGCCTCTCTGGAGGCTTCTCTGCTGGCTGCCACAGCACCTGGGCCTGCTGTAGCTGAGGCTAGCTGAGGTGGCTCACTTGGGTGTGATTTTAGAGGGCCTGTGATGCGGCTGTTCCTGTGAACATAACCCGTTGGGTTCTTTGGCCCCAGTCAGCCAAGCACCATTTTTTCTTTCTCTTTTCTAGAACCTGGAGTTCTGGGTTCAGGGGTATGGTGGTGGGGCTTCTACCTAGAGTCAGCATGGGCCATGCCCTCGCCCTGCCCCATTTGTGGCCCATGCTGACCTTGGCTGGCCCTGCACCAGGGAGGTGCCATGTGTCCTAGCAGTGGGATGGGGTCTCAGGGAGCTGGTCATCCAGGTCTGATGTGCAGTGGCCATCTAGAGAGGCTTGGGAGCCTCCCTGCACCCTGACCTTGTCCCTGGCCTACTTTACCCTGGCTCTGCTGGACTGCTCCAAGACCACTCAGTTCCTGAGAAGGGGGCTCTGCCAGCCCCAGGCTTGTTGATGCCACCTATATAGCAGGCGAGCCACTTCTGAAAAGGCAGGGGTCCAGGTGGTTCCTCTTCTCGGGGCAGACCTTTTATCTACCCATGGCCCACCCTTCTGCCCCATCTCTGATCCTAGGCCTGCTGTGGCCTCAGACATGAGCCCAGAGAGGAGAGCAGGCTATTCCTGTGCCCTTTCCGTCCTGCCTGTGGGGCTTCCACAGTGGGGTCCTGTCTTTTCTGAGTATCTCCCGGGTCCCCTCTCTGCATTCAGTAGACATGAATTGGGCCCTTATGTGCCAGGCAGCAAAGGGCAACAGTATCACACAGTGTTGGAAGCTGGGGGCCTAGAGAACTGGGGACCAGCCCCTCCATCTCACCAAGAGGGATGAGCCCACCCCACCTTTGGGCACCTCCCTGGGAAGCTGGGCAGAGGTGGAGTGTGCCCCTTGTGAGGATAGAGTGCTACTGTGGAATGGGCTCTCAGAGGCCTCTCTCCTCCTCCAGGAAGGTGTCCTGGGTTCCTGGTAGGGTTTTTTCCCCCTGGGCCCCAGAAACCATTTGCATTGTGGTACAACACAGACCCACCTCAGTCCCCACCCCTCCCCTCACTGCCCCTCCAGAGCCACATTGCAGGATGATAGGGACCTATGAATGTCGGAGGGTTGCTTGTTGGGCTGCCAGCACCTGGGCTGGGCTGTCTTATCTGTCTGGGGCATCTGGGATAGGGTGGCTGGTCCTCACCCTAGGACAGCAGGAAGACCTGTGGTCATCACAGCCCACAAGGACAGAACTGTGTCTTCATTGGCGGAGGCAAGGGTAGAAATTCCACGTGAGCTCCCTGCTGAGACCTGCTATGCGTGGCCTCAGGCACGCTGGCCTCCTGAGCCTCAGTTTCCCTATCTGCCTAGGTGTCTTCAGGGGTCGGACAGGTGGATGCAGGTACTATGAGGTCCAGGACCTCCCCAGTCTGACCCACTGGTCTTGGGAGCCCCGTGGCTGAGTGCCACTCTCAGACAGCGGTGCTAATGAAGAACCTGATTTAAATGAAAAACGTCTGAGTCTAAATTTTCCATTCCACATTTAGCTGTGGCGGACATTCTACCCCTAAGCCACCCCCTCCCTCCTCTCTCCTCTCGGTGGCGTCTCCCTGCCGGCCCAGGCGGGACTCCAGGCCTCAGCTGGGTGGGGCCCACGGTGGTGGTGCATGTTCTGGCCTGTGGCCCTGAAGGAGGGCTTGAATTCTCAGAGCTGTGCCCCCCCAGCCAGAGCCAGCCAGAGGGGCTCATAGGAAAATGTGGCCGGCCAGACACCCCTCTCTGGCCTAGGGGGTACAGCCTGTGTCTGCCCAACCCTCCTGGCAGGGCAAGCCTAGTGTTCACCATCAGGCCTGGGTGGGAGTGGGGTGATGTCCCCACAGGCAGAGGGCTTTCCCTACCCTAGGATGGGCACAAGCCTGGACTAAGCTCTACCACCTGCCAGGTCTTGCCCATGGGAGCATGTGTATCCTCAAGTATCCCCGTGTATCCTTGCCTGCCCTTAGGTGTCTTCTCATGTCCTCAGGTGTCCTATACGTGCCCCACGTACAGGGGAAGAAAGCCCAGGGCTGGCAGCTTTACCTGGGCAGGGCTGGGGGCAGTGCAAGGAGAGGGGTGTCTGTGAATGTGTTCACATGTGCGTATGTGTGAAGGAATGTGCAAGTGTGTGTTCACCCATGTGCACTGTTGTGTGCACAGGCGTGCAGGCAGCATTCACGTGTGCACCTGCATCTTACATGCAGATGTGATGGCATGTGCGTGTGTGTCTTCCGTGGACTGAGCAGGTTGCGTTTCTGTGTGAACACGCTTCTGTATCTGTGCTTATGTCACGTGCACATGCAGACTTGTACATGCGTGCCTGGAGTGTGTGTGCACACGCCTGCATCTTCATCTTCTCCCCCTGAGCCCACGTGTTTCCTGCGTTCTGGACCATGGCAGGCTGGTCTGTGAGCCAGTCCCCATCAGCCGTGGAGCGGCTCCTGCGGCAATGCCTGTGTCAAGTCTAGGGTAGGGATGGAGAAATTGTAGCTTAGGTTTCGCAAGCCTGCCCAGCTGTGCGCACTGTACCACCTGGGCCTGGCTAAGACTTCACAGAGCCCTCACGGGCAGGCATTCAGGCAGGTGACACCCATGCCAGGCAGGGACTTCCAGCACCTCAGTGCATGCCATCTAGTCACAGTGCAAATGTCCAAACAGGCCCCTATTGACCTGCAGCTACACCCACCCCAGGCACATCTCATTTGGAGGGACATCAGGGCCCATGGAGGACATGGTAGTACAGCCTGCCTGAGCTGGTGGGGAGCTCTGGTTGGTGCGCGATTCAGGCCCTGTCTCCCTAGATAGGGCCAGGAGGCAGGCTGGAAGCCCAGCGCGATGCAGACTGGCCCCAAGGCCTCTGCACTTAGCTTCTCATTCATAACGTGGGACGAACAGCAGTGTCCCCCTCCTCGTGGCTGGGAAGGCCAAGCACACATGCACCTTACAGGGATGGGGTGGGCCCGTGTCCATCCTCTATCTCCCCATCCTTGCCAGCTTGGGACCCCTTGGCCCCTTCCTCTCCCTGGGTAGGCTGGTTCCACAGGGATGATGGGCCACGCTTGGTCTAATGCTCTGCTCTCAGTGTCCTGAAATTCCCAGTAATTGCAAAATAGGGAGCTGCGTTTTTATTTTGCAAAGAAAATGTAGGCCTCCCTGGAGGTGGTGCAGGCAGCCCATGAGCCCCAGCTCTGCCAAGAGGGCTGAGTGGCTCTCTTGGGTGCCTCTCACCTGCGGTCTTGTCTTGCTGTGCTGACCACGCCATGCCACAGGGCCTGCAGTCTTTGCTGCCATTAAGTGTTGCCTATATGTGGGCAGAGCTAGGGAGGGCAGAGGAAATGCCATGAGCTGGGCGGCAGGGCTAGGTGGGGAAGGCCCTCCCAGAAGAAGGAGCCATGCGGACGCAGCCCATGTCCTCATGCCAGGCGCCCACCTCCATGGGCTGAGCTCTGGACGAGAGGCAGGGTAATGCGCGGCTCCTGGCCCTGCCGAGGGCTGCTACCGTGGGAAGTGGAATCTTTAAATAGCCTCTCGCTTTCCACTAAAAATAGCGAAGTTCTGCTGCCGCGGAGGTGGTTGCCGGGGTGTCGGGGCTGGCTCCTGGCCAAGGCCAGTGTGGGTGCAGCAGTGTGGCCGCATGCAGTGGGTGGCAAGCAGTGCGTGGGCCCTGTCCTCTGCTGGTGGCCCCATGGTTGGGGCTGCTGGGGGGATCCCCACTGAGCCTGCCACTCCATAGATGGCTAGGTATGGGGAGGGCCTGAGCCTCTGTGTGTCACATGTCACAGAAGCAGATTCAGGGGCTCAGGCAAGAGATGGGGAGTCTGAGGTCAGAGGGCTTCTCAGCAGCAGAGTGGGTGGATTCAGGGACCTACTGTAGGCTCTGTGGCCTGGGGACTGGTGGATCTCCTGGTAGGTCTCCTCTAGGGCTTTGAAGGCAATTTTCAGGGAGGCATGTGATCCCCTTGCAGGGAGGCTGTGGAGGGGAACGGAAGTCCTGGAAGGCTTCTGGGAGAGGGGGCGGTCCTGGAACCAGGTGCTGAGAGTGGTGAGATAGAAAGAGTGGGGGTGGTGTGTGTCTCCAGAGCCCCCAACTGTTCTGTGTGGCCATCTGGGAAGTAAAGTGACAAAAAGAAGGGGCTGGCAGGATGGGGATTTGCCACCCCATGCATTTACTGACACAGGACCGGGGCTTCCTACATCCCCAAATCTCCCTGGTGACAGGGTCCCACCAGTTTGGGTGAGGCCTGGGGTTGGCCCAAGCTGCTTAGTAGGTCACTGTCCCCTGTCCCCTGCAACACATGGGCTCTGCAGGTGTGTTTCTCATCCTGGGCCCTGGCCTCCACTCTGTGTCCCCCGGGGCAGGTGGCTCCAGGATAGTCAGGCTGGGGTGAAAAGGTGTATGTGCCCTGCCTCAGCCAGCTGGCCTCTTAGCCTCAATTTCCTCCATTATGAGTTCTGTTCCAGATAGCCACAGAGGGGTGCCCGTGTGGGGTCAGAGCTGGCACCCGGGGAGTCTAGATACTGTTCAAAATGCACAAGGCCCTGAGGGCGAGCCAGAGGTGTGGCACAAAATGGCTGAGGCCTCCCGGTGGGCCCACAGCACTGTCCCCCACTCTGTCAAGTTCTGATGGTGGCCCCGCAGGCCACACCACGTGTCCCCAATCCCTCTGTAACCCCAGGCCCAGCTCTCGCCCTGCTGCCCACTGCAGGTGCCCATGGTTGACACGTGCTGTGTCCCCAGCTGTTCCTGTCTACAATGGCATCATCTTCCTCTTCGTGCTGGCCAACTTCAGCATGGCCACCTTCATGGACCCCGGTGTCTTCCCCCGAGGTAGGGCTGCTGAGGCAGCTCATGTGCTCACTTTTGGAGGCACCTTGGGGGTTCCCAGTGGGTGAACTGGGCAGAGGCTGGGGAGGGGTTCTCCTGTCAGGAAAGTCACCTCCCCAGCCCCTTCCCTGGTCTACAGCGGACGAGGACGAGGACAAGGAGGACGACTTCCGGGCCCCACTGTACAAGAACGTGGACGTGCGCGGCATCCAGGTCCGCATGAAGTGGTGTGCCACGTGCCACTTCTACCGCCCGCCGCGCTGCTCCCACTGCAGCGTCTGTGACAACTGCGTGGAGGTGACCACCCGCTGCCCCGCACTCCTCCCACCCCCACGTCCCCTGCTGGCCACACGCCCTGACGCCCCACTCCTGCAGGACTTCGACCACCACTGCCCCTGGGTCAACAACTGCATCGGGCGCCGCAACTACCGCTACTTCTTCTTGTTCCTGCTGTCGCTCAGCGCGCACATGGTGGGCGTTGTGGCCTTTGGCCTTGTCTACGTGCTGAACCACGCTGAGGGGCTGGGAGCTGCTCACACCACCATCACGTATCCTTGGTTCCCACCTGCCGCTCACAGAGGCGGCGTGTCCTGGGAATGAATGCATTTTACAGGGGAATAGAGATTCAGAGGGGTTGTTCGGCTGCCCAGGTGCCCAGGCTGCCCGGTGGGTGGGTCACCGTCCTCAGATGGGAAGGGAGGGTGTTTGAGACCCTCACAGAGGGTTTTTTGTGTCTTCACCTGTACTATTGGCCTTAACAGGCTAGCATGGCTGTCATGTGTGTGGCCGGCCTGTTCTTCATTCCTGTCATCGGCCTCACTGGCTTCCATGTCGTGCTGGTCACTAGGGGACGCACCACTAACGAGCAGGTGCAACCCTGGTGGGGTGGGGTGTCCACAGTGGGCAGAGGGCTGAGGCTGCCTGGGGACAGCGTGGGGGAGCCCTTGCCTGAGGTAGCTGGTGCAGTTGTGCTAGGAGGAGGCTCCAAACTTGCCCCGGTCTCCTGCACGCTCCCTGCCCACAGACACCGCAGCTACTTGGGACTCAAGGACACGCAGGGTGACCTAAGTGAGTGGCACCCCTGGGCTGACCCTGCCCAGGCATCGCCCACAATGACCAGCTCTGAAGAACCCCAGCTGCCCCAAATGTACCCTGCTTAATCTGGTCTGGACCCTGGGTGGCCAGGCTGGCTGAGGGTTCCATGTCCACAGGTGACGGGGAAGTTCCGCGGGGGTGTGAACCCTTTCACCCGAGGCTGCTGTGGGAACGTGGAGCATGTGCTATGCAGCCCCCTGGCTCCCCGGTGAGGCCCAGAGGCAGGGCGGCATGGGGGTCTCTGCCAGGGGTGGGTGGGCAGCCCCAGTCCCTCAGACTAGCCCATTCTGGCTCTTGCCAGGTAGGGTAGGCCCTGCCCTAGTGAGTTCATGGAGGTGGCCTGGCCCTTGACCCTTTTGCCCACTCAGGTATGTGGTGGAGTCGCCCCGGCTGCCCCTGGCTGTGAGCCTGAAGCCGCCCTTTCTCCGGCCTGAGCTCCTGGAGCGAGCAGCACCACTCAAGGTCAAGCTCAGTGACAACGGGCTGAAGGCCAGCCTGGGCCGTAGCAAGGTAGGGACCTGGGCTGGGTTGGGGGTGGGGGAAGAGGACAGGCTGGAGGAACCTAGAACGACAATTTTAGGGGGGGGATTTTAGGTCTCAGGAAGGCCAAAAGCCATGTCTAGTTAGATCTCTAATTCATCTAAACTCCACCCACCACTGACCCAACTCCTCCCAGTCCAAGGGCAGCCTGGACCGGCTGGATGAGAAGCCACTGGACCTGGGGCCACCCCTGCCCCCCAAGATAGATGCTGGCACGTTCAGCAGTGACCTGCAGACACCACGCCCAGGCAGTGCTGGTGAGGTGGGGGCAGCCAAATGTGGGGGAAGGGGCAGTTATAGGCCAACCCTCACCAAACCCCACCCAACCCCAGTCTGACAGTTGTCTACCTCCCCAGAGAGCACCCTGTCGGTGCAGAGGACCAGCCCCCCGACGCCTGCCATGTATAAGTTTCGGCCAGCCTTCTCCACGGGGCCCAAGTCTCCCTTCTGCGGGCCAGGCGAGCAGGTGAGGAAGCCTGGCTCACCCATAGGAGCCCCATCTACCCTGGTAACTGTAGGGCCCTGTGTAGCAGGACCCTGGCCTGTCACCACTGGGATCTGGGGGCCTTGAATCCCAGCACAGTGTCCTGGAAGGGGCTGGCAAAGGCAGTCCTAGTCCATTGTCTCTGTCCCTTGGCTGACATTGCCTGGTGGGTGGCTGCCTCCAGAGCAGTGTGTACAGGATGCCTGGAATTCCATTGTTGGTCACTCTGTATGGCCCACAGAAAGTCTTCAGAAGAATTTGAGAATTGTTCAAGAAAGCATATTCAGTAGTCAGCAGTGCTGGACGGCCTGAGGAATGACCCAGAACCCTGGGTGTTCCGGGGCACCATCCCTCCTTCGGGGCTAGCCTGAGGGCCCCACTCTGGGGACGCCTCTCCCCTGAGTCCCTGTCCTGTTGCCCTTCCCCTGGGGCCCTGGTTGGGCAGGGCAGTGAATCTGAGCCTTCCTCACAGGTGTGTGTGTTGCTCTGCCCCCCCCAGGAGGGTCAGCCCTGCTTGGGGATGGGAGGCTTAGGTGCCCGTCCCACCATCACCTATTTTCTGGTACTCCCCTGGATCCCGTGGAGGAACTGGTCTGCTTGGCCACATGTACTGAGGCCACGCCTCTTTGGATTTTGAGGTTCTTGAGGCTTTTGTTCTCAGCCCAAGTCCACATGCCTCAATCACAGATGCTGGAAGAGGCCTCTCCCTGGGGCATCCCTGGGCTGGGTGGGCTCCTAGGGCCCAACCTGGTGTCTCTAGCACCCACCTCTGGCCTCATGCTGCAGAGCTGTTCCCTGACAGTCATGGGGCACTTGGGGACAGGGTCCGTGTCACTGTGTAGCTGTTAGAGCTCTTCGTGGCCCAGCTCTCAGGACCATGGTGCTGTCCTGGGTGTGGCCCATGGCTCCCTCTTCCCCACCTGAGTGTGGACAGCAGCAAGCGCAGGTGTCCTTCCCTTGGCGGAGTCTTTCAGGGGCCACCATACTGTTCCACTCTGTCCTGGCTTTCCTCTGAGGTGGGCCCAGGACAGGTGGGTGGCTAGGGAACAAGAGCATCTTGAACCTCATGTGGGCTGTGCCTGCTGCCGAGGTGCTATCCCTGGGACCACAACCTCCCTGTGGGTACAGCCTCTCTAGGACTGCAGCCTTCCTGAAACCACAGCCTCCCTGTGGGTACAGCCTCTCTGGGACTGCAGCCTCCTTGGGACTACAGCCTCCCTGTGGGTGCAGTCTCCCTGGGACCACAGCCTCCCTGTGGGTGCACTCTCCCTGGGACCATAACCTCCCTGTGGGTGCAGCCTCCCTGGGACCATAACCTCCCTATGGGTACAGCCTCCCTGGGACTGCAGCCTCCCTGAGACCACAACCTCCCTGTGGGTGCAGCCTCCCCGGGACCACAACCTCCCTGTGGGTGCAGCTTCCCCGGGACCATAACCTCCCTGTGGGTGCAGCCTCCCTGGGACCATAACCTCCCTGTGAGTGCAGCCTGCCTGGGACCACAGCCTCCTGTAGGTAGATTACCTGTAGCAGCAGATGGGACAGCGAATGGGCACAGGTGACACTGCTGCTCTCCCCACAGGTCTCAGGCCCTGACTCACTGACCCTGGGGGACGACAGCATCCACAGCCTGGACTTTGTGTCGGAGCCCAGCCTGGACCTCCCTAACTATGGGCCCAGCAGTCTGCACACGGCCTACCCTCCGTCCCCGCCACTCAGCGCCTCTGACGCCTTCTCGGGTGCCCTGCGCTCCCTCAGCCTCAAGGCCGCAGGCCGGCGGGGTGGAGACCATGTTGCCCTGCAGCCTTTGCGCTCAGAGGGTGGGCCCCCCACACCCCACCAAGGCATCTTCGCCCCCCATGCACTGCCCAATCGCAATGGCAGCCTGTCCTATGACAGCCTGCTCAACCCTGGCTCTCCTGGCAGCCACACCTGCCCAGCCCACCCTTCCGTTGGCGTGGCTGGCTACCGCTCACCCTACCTGCACCCTGGGGCGGTGGGCGACCCGCCACGGGCCCCGCCCCGCAGCTTCAGCCCTGTTCTGGGCCCTCGGCCGCGGGAGCCTTCGCCTGTACGCTACGACAACCTGTCCAGGACCATCATGGCATCCATCCAGGAGCGCAAGGACAGGGAAGAGCGTGAGCGGCTGCTTCGCTCTCAGGCCGACTCACTCTTCGGAGACTCGGGTGTCTATGATGCACCCAGCTCCTACAGCCTACAGCAGGCCAGTGTGCTGTCTGAGGGCCCCCGTGGGCCTGTGCTGCACTATGGCTCCAGGGACGACCTCATGGCGGGGCCTGGCTTTGGAGGTGCTCGCAATCCCGCCCTGCAGACCTCACTGTCCTCGCTGTCGAGCTCCGTGAGCCGGGCGCCACGGACGTCCTCCTCCTCCCTGCAGGCCGACCAGGCCAACAGCACCGCAGGGACTCGGCCCAGCAGCGGTTCGCACAGGTCACCCTCGCGCCAGGGCCTGCCTTCCCCACCTGGCACTCCCCACTCACCCTCCTTCTCGGGCCCCAAAACTGTCGCCTTCATCCACACGGACCTCCCGGAGCCGCCCCCTTCGCTGGCCATGCAAAGGTGGGTGACTGGAGGTGTGGGTGGATTTCCTGGAGTGGGGCAGCCTCCTAGTTGCCAACGAGGCCCTTCTTGGCTGGGCACTCACGGGTTGTCCCAGAGGCCTATGGGTGGCTCTAGGGTTAGGGCAGGGATGGTAGGCCTCATCCTGCCTTGAGCCCCCTGGCCAGCCTGTTGGTATGGCCCAGCTCCAAGGACACCCTGGGCACAGTGGGGATGGGCAGGAGCACTTGTGTCTCTCCCAGAGCTGGCACAGACCCAGCACGTGTGTGGTCCTTGGGCTGGTGCTGAGCGACAGTTCCTGCCTTCCCTGGCTATGGCTCTGTCCTTCCTGGACACTGTACCCCTGTCTATGCAGGTCTCTCCCTGAGCCTGCTTTGCTGTATTTCTGGGAGGCTGAGGCTGGGGACAGCACCTTGCCACAAAACATGCCGTCCTAGGTGCCACACCTTGGCCCTCAGTGAGGCGTGTAGTGTCCAGAACAGGAGTGTCTCTGCTCATAGATTGGGAGAACGAGGCCTAGACAGTCCAGGCTAGCTCAGGCCCCCAGCAGGGTGGCAGCAGAGGACATGGGCCCCATAGCCCCAGGACAGGGTTGGTAGTTTTCTGTTGGCAGATGAAACTCCAGGGGTGGACCCCAGCTCAGGCCACTTGGCCATAGAGGGGCTAGGGGCTCAGCAGTCTGGTTCTAAGCAAGGCTTTCCCACCCACCCCTACTACCTGGAGCCCATTTGGTCTTTATACGTCAGGGAGGGGGCACTGTTGAGGTATGACAAGTGGGGAGCCTGAGACCCAGAGGGTGGCCACTGGGTGGTGAGGTAGGGACAGCAGCCAGGGATGTGGGGCTGCCCCAGGAACATCAGAAGTCTGTCAGCTCCCTCCCTAGGATGGAGCCAAGGAGGATGGCCAGACATGGTGGCCACCAGGATACCCAGCCCAGGATGGGGTGGGATGGGGCCCTGGGGCTCAGGTCACTGGCTGAGCCAGTGCCAGCTGGGAGGGACTGATGGCCCAGGAGGGTGGTGGCAGTTCTGACTATGTCCGTCTGCCCTTGATGGCTTAGCCCTCCATGGGCAGGCTCTGCAGTACCTCTCACCAGGCTCAGAAGGGAGGATGGGGCTTGCCTGGGGCCCCAGGACGCAGGGCTGCGCCAGCCAGGGCTCCAGTCCACATCTGCGTCGTCTCTGTCCCATTGCCTCCGCTGTCCTGTGTCCCTGCGTGGTCCTGTGTTCACCGTGTGTGTGCGTGTATGTGCTTGTTTTGATGCAGGGACCACCCTCAGCTGAAGACCCCCCCAAGTAAGCTTAATGGGCAGTCCCCAGGCCTGGCCCGGCTGGGGCCTGCCTCTGGCACCCCCGGGCCCTCCGCCAGCCCTGCCCGGCACACGCTGGTTAAGAAGGTATCCGGCGTGGGTGGGACCACGTATGAGATCTCAGTGTGAGGACTGACCACCACCCACCAGCCGTGGCGCCACAGGGACCAGGACCCCCAGCGGCCTTCCCCCCACCGACTTCTCTGCCCCAGGGACAGGAGGCCACCTCGGCCAGTGTGGACGCGTCAGCAGGAGAGACCGTCGCACCTCCACAGCTTGTCCCAAGCCCTCCATCTGTCCATCCAGTCGTCTGTTCTTGGGGAAGGCGAGATCTTAGCCCTGGCTGGGCCAAGGGTCACTGGGCCACGGGGCTATGCATCTAGGCCCGGTCCCACAGCTGTGGCAGCAAGGGAGCCCCAGATTGCATCTGCAGGGCCCCTTCTCGCTCAGGCTCTGCCTGTACTCAATCACCTTTGTGCCCCAGGTTGTAGCCAGGCCAGTCCCTGATGTCCTAAGGCCCCATCCTCTTCCCTTACAGATGAGTCCCTGAGGCCCAGAGGCATACAGAAGCGCCCCACGCCCCCCCCCCCCTCCCGCCAGCCTCCTGGCACAGCCTACGGGCTCTGGGACCCAAGGCCTTGCTGGGCTGCTCCTAACGCGTTGCCTTTCACAGACCCCACTGGAAGCTTGTAGCTTGGCAAGGCTGGTGCTTCTTTAGAGTCCAGCCCAGTTTACTCTGGGTTGTGGCAGACAGGTGGACAGATGGCCAGCCAACCAGCTAGCTGTGGTGGGGGTCCCAGTTCCATGTGTCCTGTCTTGCCCGGCCAGTGGGCTCGTGTCCCCATGTCTGTGTGCTGAGCCACTATGCTGTGTCCGACGTGTTAGCGCTCTGGCCGCTGCTGTCCCTTTCATTGAAGCCTTAACCTCTGCTTTATGCTCTTGCGGGAGGCCACAGAGGGCAGGTGGGAGCAGGTGTAGGGTGATGCTGCCACAGGGGTGGGTGCCACCTGGAGCCCTCTCCCTAGCCCTCAGGCCCTCCCTACCAGACTGGATAGTCCCCACCCCCGGCATGCCTCGAGCCCCCAGCCCTGGCCCGGCGGCAGTGCACACCGCACAGAAAGCACATCGGGGAGGGGTCAGTGCTTCCCCTGGAGTCAGGGACCTGAGAGTAAGCACACGACAGCACCTGCTTGCGTTGTGTCTGTTTTATGTTTTTATATCTACATCTATATATCTATAATTTTATTAAAAAAAAGAAAAAGAGTCATTTTGATTCTTTCCTTGGACAAAACCAGGGCTGTTGCTGCAGGGGCCTAGGGCTGGGGAGGATAGGCTCGGGTTCCGATGGGTGGCTGGCTTGCTGTGGTGTGCTGAGTCCATAGGCCTGGACATTCCTGCTGACTTCAGCGAGTCAGAGGCTTGGGAAGCAATGACTTGCCAGCGGGTCTTTGGCAGCAAGTGCGAGGGTCTCTCAGGCCAGGTCTGCGTCATTTCTGGCCATAATGGAGTGTTCCCCTGTAGGGGACCTGGGAACCCAGGAGTGTGGGGGTTGGGGATGACTGTGCAGGGTGCCTGCCAGCCCAGGGTCCTAGGTACCACACACCTGCTGGAATTCTCTCCTGCTGCCAAATGCCAGCGGCTGGGCTGGGGCTGAGAGGCATGTGGGACTCAGGGGGACCCCAAGGGAGGTGCCCTGAGCCTCGGCCTGCAGCCCCTCCTAAGCTGACCTACACTTTCTGCTTCTCTCTCATGGAATACCCTGGCCTGCAGGGGGTGGATTGGCACCTGCAGCCGTGGATGGGGGCGACGCGGCCCGCCCAGGGTGCCCCCTGGGCTGCACCTGTGCCACCTTGGCCGCCCTGAGGACCGCCCACCGCTGCGGGCCCCCTGGAGCCCAGCTCCTGGGGTGCCCCCCCGCGGGGCCATGTGCCGCTTGCACTTGGCCGCGTCCAGCCTTTTCCCCAGCCTCTCGGGCCCCTAACAGGATGCCAAGTAGGCAGCTCTGGAGCCCGTGCCAGCCCAGCTGGGGACCCAGGAGGCCCTGCAGCCGTGGACCCTGGGCAATGCTGGGTGTGGGCTGAGGGATCTCTCCACCAGCCACAACTTGACTGATTCCCACCTGCCAGGGCCCATGACCCTGTGTCCATGTGACCTCAGGAAGTCCCCAACCTGCTGCAGGGGGTCCAACACCCCATGAGGGTGGCCCTGGAGCTGCTGGGACCAGTGAACCTTTGCCCCAGCCTCCCTGCCCAACCAAGCACTTTAGATGAAACCACTTCCTCCCTCTGTGGGTTGGGCCAGGGGGGTCTCAGGTTGCCCTGCAGGTCACTGCACTACCCCCACCCTGTCCCCAGCACAGAAACAGATGCCTTAACTTCCTGCAGCCTCCAGCCTGGTGAGCTGCCAACCCTCTTACCTGCTCGCTGAGTCCCCCTGACCAGCTCTGCCCCATCCCACCTGGGCCGCCCTCACCCAGAGATAATGCACCTGGGAGCCCAGAGGGCCCGCAGCCAACAGCCCTGCAGTCCCCAAGTCCACTCGGCCTGGGTGCCCGAGATCAGAGGAAGGTGGTGTCCTGACCAGCCCTTCTGCATAGGGTCCCTGTCCCGGGGTCCGCTCGGGGTAGTGGCTCTGTTTCTTCCATTTTGGGACAAGATAGCCACAAAGCTATTCTCTATTGTTCTAAAGGGTACCCCCCCAATTCAATTCCCCAAATAAAGTTTTAGTGTTTATCTCCACAGCTCTGTCTACCAGTGTGGTCTTCTCATCTGAGCCCTGGTCATTACCAGGAGCCTGGGCTGTGGAGGAGATGGGATGGTGGGGGGTGGCTGGGTGAGGTCCTGGGGTTGCATGAGGGCCTGGGGAGGTGATGAGATGGGGGAAAGTGGTGGATGAGTGAGGATGAGGGGTTACCTGAGGGGTTTGAGAGCAGATTCAGGACTGAGAAACTGACCTCTGAGGTCCTGGGATGAGGACAGGACATGGCTCAGGGGACAAGGCCCAAGGAGCCCAGGTCCTCTGCTGTTGCTGTCAGTGGAGACCCTCTTGCAACACCCTAGGGCTCAGTGCCCTGTGGAGGGGCTATCCTCTGGAGGGTCCCCTACAGCCAGATTGGGTGCCTCAAGAGGTGTAGAGCCCCCAGCCCCCTCCGTTTCCATGGAAACAAGCTCACAGACCATGAGTGTCACAACTCTATGTCCAGCCGCAGGCCCAGCCCTCAGGACAGACCCTGCCTCCACCCTTCTTCGTAGCTCCTGGTGGGGACCGTGCGTGGCAGTGCCGTGGGCAGGGGCCGGCAGGGCCACTGGGCACCCGGGGTAGCGCTGGCCACCTGGCCTCCTCCTCGCTGGGGCCGCTGGGCCTCCGGCCTAGAAGGGCAGGAAGTCGTCCACCTCGAGGCGCAGGAAGGGGCCAAGCAAGGCCCGGAGCTTCCACACGGCGGCGCGGCTCAGCAGGGGCGGTACCAGCCCCTCGAAGGGCGCAGGGTCCACCACGTACACGTAGGCGGCGGTGCAGGCCAGCAGGGCGCCCAGCAGCAGCCTCAGTGCCAGCAGCCTGCGGGCGGCGGCGGTCAGGGGCAAGGGGCGCCTGTGGGGATGATCCCAGGGGTAGGCTTTGCCCGCTCAGTGACCTACCAGAGCTGGCTCGTCAGGCCCTCGGAACATCCCAGCTGCGGCCTCCCTTTCTGTTGGGGAGGGGCTGGGTCAGATCCTGCCTGGGTCAGGGGACACCCCCCCTTACCTTCTCCTGCCCTCCTTCATGTTCCAGGATGGCTCTGGTCTCTGTTCCCCAGAGAGGCCTCCCTTCACCTGCCCCCCAACAGGGCCCATGGTGGGAGGTGTTCCTGCACTGCAAGGAGCATGGGGTGGGGCTCACCGCCATGCACGCCACCTGCTGCTCCTTCCTTGCCTGGGCACGGCACTGGGCCCGCTCCCTGCAGGGACACACCGTCAGAACCCCTCTTCCCTGCCTCTCACCCTTAGCCTGGCACCATCCCCTGGATTGGTGGCGCACAGCTGGAGGTCACGGGGTGCACCACCCGGGACTGGTGCACATAGGCCCTACCACCACAGCCCCTGCCCCAGGACCCTGGATAGGTCCAGGCTATCTAGACCAGGACTCCTTTCCCTGTCTAGGCCTTGGTATCCCTGCCCCGGCATGTCACCCCAGAATCTCCAGCTGGATGTCCTCCATCTGATCCAGCACACCCCGGATGTCCTTCTTGAGGTTCTGGGGGTCAGAAGAGGTGAGTAAGGTGGGCCCTCCCCATGACCCCCTGCCACCCTCCCTGCCTCTCACTCACAACCCTTGTCCTCCCAAGTGTCACCTATTGGGGACCTACCAGGAGCCCGGTGGCTTGGTTGTTCAGGGCCATGTGCACCTCAGCCACACCATCCCAGACCTGGGGGCAGGGGAAGCAGGGTCACACATGCAGAGTAGGACCCACAGGAGGGTCCCCTAGCACCTCCTCCTACTCCAGCCAGGTGGGCACCTCGGTGATGGCCATCTTCTTCCTCTCAAAGGACAGTCGGATCTGCTGCAGCTCATTCTGCGGGAGGGACAGCACGGTGACCAGCCCTCCCCCAGGCATACCTGGGACAGCTGTACAGAGGTTCTCCCCACAGGCCCTCCCCCAGGCCTACATGGGACTACTGCACACAGGCCCCTCCCCAAGCCCTTCCCCAGGCCCACCTGGGACTGCTGCACAAAGGCCTCATGCCCCCGGCACAGCTCCTGCCTCAGCAGCTGCAGAGGTGCCCTGTCCTCCATGGTTGGGGTGCCAGCTGGCTCAGGGGGCTATGGGAGAGCCTCAGTTTAGGTCCAAGGCCATGGACTAAGGAGCACATGCTGCGTGAGGTCCCAGGGTCCCTTCCACCAGCCCACCACACCACGCTTACCCAGGCCAGGGCTGTGCAGCTGGAGTGCTCAGGACACAGTGGCAGGAACGGTTGCCCTGGCCCCAGGAGGGCCCCCAGCTGCTCCCGAAGGTCATGGTTCTGCCTTTTCTGGAGGTGGGAGACAGAGGTACGCCTGTCACAGCCACGCCCTGGGAGGAGGGCACAGGGCCCACTGCCCGGGCAACGCCTCACCAGGCTGTGGTTCTCCTGCTCCAGGTGGAGAAAGGACTGTTCTGCAGACCCCGGCAGTCGGCCCTGGAGCGAGGAGGGGACTGCCCTGGGTGAGGCAGGGGCCCCACCCCTGGGTGGCAGGGGTGTGCATGGGCAGGGTCTGGACCCTGAGCTGGGGGGGGCGCCCTGCCTGAAAGCCCCCTGCTCTCGGCCTGAGTGCAGGGGCCAGCCCCACCCTAGCCCTGCCCCTACTTCTTGTCTTGCCCCCTCAGCGTTTCTTGCTCTCGGCTGCGACTGAGACGTCTCTCCCTCTTTGTTGGAGAGGAAGATCTTGGCAGCCTCACCCCCCACCCTGGGCCCCCCACCCCCTATCCCTGGGGCTGAGAAAGGCCTCTCAGGCTCCAATGAGTGAGCAGAGGTGAGGGGGACCAGGCAGGGCCATCTTACAAATCCCTGGCAGGGCTGGTCCTGGCATCCTCCGTGGCTGCTCAAGGCTGGGGCTGGGGGACACGGTGGGTGGGAGTGGCCGCAGGGGCCCAGGGTTTTCGGCCCCTCCATCCCTCCCTGTGACCCCTTCCTGACCCCAGGTTCAGGCTCTGGCCTGGCCCAACCTGCCACCCTCTTACTGAGGACACTCTGGGGTCCCACTGGCTCCCAGGCTGCCCCAGACGACCATCACAAAGGCTGGGTGCAGCCAGGGAGGTCATAATGGGGCAGGCTGTGGCTGCAGCCAAGTCTGGGCCCCTCCCACCAGCCCTGGTCCTGAGGTCCCCCTACCTGGATGCCTTCCTCTGCTCTCCATTCCCCCTCCCCTGTGGCTATTTTTTCTTAAAATGTAAAACATAACACACAGGGTTAAAAAAAAAATCAAACAACAAAACAGGTGTCCAGAGCAAGGCTCTCTCCCACCTCTGTCTCATTCCACCCACCAGCCCCAACTCAAGTTCCTCTGGGGGGCTTCCCCTGCCCTGTGCACCCAGGCATGCCCCCCGTTCCTTGTCACACAGGAGAGATCCCCCTACAGCCTGGCTTTTAAAAAACTAATGTATCTCTGAGTTTTTTTTCAGCTCCTAAATTATCTTTTGACCATTTATTGAACTTTATGCTGGGTCCAGGAAGTGCCATTCATATCCTGTTTGTGGGTGGGAAAACTGAGGCACGAAGTCCTTTCAGACCTCTCTGAAGGCCATGCAGTTGTTCCTGATAGAGCCAAGTTCAAACTTGCTCTTCGCCACATTGGGGACCTTTTGGAAACTGCAGAGCACTCCCATGGGGCGCCTGAGTCAGGACCCTGGTCTGGCTATCATCTTTCACCCAGTGTCCCACCACACCATGGACCCACCACCCCTCACGGCCACTGTGTTTCCTCTCTCGGCTCTGTCAGTCCACACCCTCAGGAAGCTGGCTCAGCCCTGGTGTGCTGAAGGTGACTGTCTCTCCTCTCCAGGCACCCTTAGTGCTCTGCATGTGACCCCGTCTCCTAATCAGAAGTGGGTCCTTCTGCACTCCCTGGTTCTGGCCAGCCTTAGACTCTGGCCAGTGGGCTGCTAACTGAGCTATCTCGAGTGTACATTTGCAAGATACCTTAGGCCCTAATTTCCTTCTTGGCTCTGAGGACTCCCCTCCTACCAGGAGGCCTGAGCTGGACTGCAAGATGAGAGATCATCCTATCCGGTCCCCAGTGGACTGAAGATGGTGGACCAGCCCAATGAGACCCCCCAGAGAGCCAGCCCTAGGGCCAGCCAAGTCTCAGACCATACACCACTGAGCCCCAGGCTAAATCACGATTGTTTTCACTGTTGGGCTTCGGAGTGAGTGGTCTGTCACACAGGAATAGATAGGAGAAGCCTTACAGATCTGGAAGCATCTAACTCTCATCTCATGCCGGCTGGATGCTGGGGAGAGAATCAGGTCCAAGGACATTTTCCCATGGGTATTCAAGGGTCAGCCTGCTCGTGCCCTCTCTGTCCCCTGTGTCTGCGGGAGTATCTGGTGACTAAGGGTGTTTCCTCAGTGAGATTGTTCTACCCTGAGGCTCCATGTTTCTTGGATAAAATTTCTTCTGCTTACTCTGCTCATCTGGGAACTCCCAGCAGTCAGATGTTGGGCCTTTTTGATGGATCTTATGAATTCTTTTCTTTTTTCTATAGGTCTTTGTGACTTGTGGGTAGATATCCTTGAATCTTAACACACTCCATTTTTTAAAAACCTGTTTTGAATCCAAGCAGTCATGTTTTTAATTTCCAAGCCATCTCTACTATTCCTTGAGTGCCTCCTGTTCTTGTTTCAATGCATCCTGTTCTCCTTTAGGGATCAAGAGAGTTTTGGAGAGAGAGGGGACTCTTTTGCTTTCTGTATTTTCTCTCTCCCCCTGTGGTTTATTTTTGTTTGCCTATTTGGTCTGGGGACTTCCCAGTAGACAACTATCCTCAAATCTGGTTTTCTTTCTTTTTTGTTTGTAAGGGAGGCAAGCAGAGTGGATGGGCACACTTCTCTCCCTATTAATGCTAGAAAGCTAGGGCAGCAGGCCAGCCTCCAACAGGAAGGTCTTCTGTCTCTGGGCAGCATCTGCTGTTGAAGTTCTGGGGTCTGGAGTGGGGGACATCTGGAGGCTCTGCCTAGATAGTGCCCATTTATACCTGCTAGCCTGCCCTGCCTATTCAGAATGCTCACTCCCTCACATCAGTGGTGAGGTCATTGCCAGCCAGTCTACCCTGTCCTATTCCACCCTTGCCTTGGTCACACCTGGGCTATCCTGCTGTGTCAGCTCCATTTCCCGTCTAAATAAGTTTCTCCAAGTCCCTTGTCTGCAGGTGGTCTCTCTCCTGCTCTCATTGCCACATGGGGTGAACACAGCAGGGGGCACCAGGGGGAGACCACTTATGTCATGCCTCGCTGGACACTGTGGCCTTGGCTACAGGACACCCCTCTGTGTTTCTAGAGCCTGGAGGGGGGGCGTCCGTGCTGCCCAATACCAACAGGCTCTGGCCAGGGGTACAAGTGACAGGAAGGGCCTGGGGTCTGCATGAGCTATCCTGGACTGCCACTGGATCCAGCACTGCCTAGCTGGATGCCTGCTCAGCCACCAGAGGGAGGGGCCGGTTTGAGGGCCCTCTCAGGCTTCTGCCCTGTTCATTTCTCATTGGAGTTTCATGGGTCTCAGGAAGTGCTTAGCTCAGGGTCCCCCATGGGGCAACTTGGAGTGGAGGCTAAGGAAGGTTTCTTGGAGGACCCCCGAGGTGAAGTGGCCTGTGGTGAGTGGGGCTGCGTCCTGCTCTCTGTGTCCCCAGGCTGCCAGGTGCCCAGCAGGTGCCCAGCATACTCAGTGGGGAGAGGTCACCTGTGATGATGACAAAAGTTATAGGTGGACAGCTGGCTGGGGTCCTCAATCCAGGCTGTGAGCGCTGGGTGGCCTTGAGGGGCTGCCTGGAGCACCCTGGATGCCCTAGTGTATGCCCACCACCCTCTATGGCAGGTACCTCCCTTCTTAGCCTGGGAACCCCATACTGCTGAAGCACCCGCTCGTTTCCCTGGGCTGTGGTCTTCTGGAAAGTGTGCTGAAAGTCTCTCAGAGCCAGCCTGAAGGTCCCTCCACCCAGACACCTTCCTCACCTCTCCCTGTGTCCTTAGTGTATGGCCTTGAGCACAGCAGGCCCCATGGGGGGGACTCTCAGAGGGAGTGGGCGTGCCCTGGATCCGCAGCTCGGTCAGATAGGCCAGTGTGAGCCTAGTCAGTGTCCGGGATTGGGGTGGGCCTGGGGAGGTCCGTGTCGAGTCTGAGCTCTGGTATATTTGTGCTAGAGAGGGGCCCCGTCTGTGCTGGGTTGGGTCGGGGACCTGGCTAGAAGCCGGAACTCCCGGCCACGCAGGCGGGAAGTGTGACCAGCTGGAGTATGTTTGGGGGGGGGGGGCTGCGGCCCCGTTGCCAGGCACCATGCCTCCATGGACGCTGGTTGCCATGGAAGTAGCTTCTTGCCTGTGTTGCCATGACACCCAAATGGCCTTGAGGAGCCTGGAGCAGTGAGGAGGGGCTGTCCCTGCCTCTCTGCCTCCTGCCCAGGGGCTGGGCTGGGGGCTGAGCTCAGGGGTTGATGGGGACACTCCTGCTGTCCTCACTGTGGCCTTGATGGTCAAGACCCCAGGTCATTTCAAAAGCCTGGAAACAGGCCATATATGATGGAACTCAGGGTCACCGGGCCAGTCACAGCCATCCGGGGACCTCCTCTTTGTCCCCTAACTTGGGCTCCTGTCCTGGACCCACCCAGGCTGCCCATCAGGGGCCACTCCCTGTCCAGTTCTCAGAGCTACCAGCACGGAGAGCCAGGGGTCCCAGCAGACTCTGAAGAAATGCCTCTCATCCCAGCAGGCTTACCTGGAGCATCCTTGGCCTGGGTGCTGACCCCTTCCCTGCACTCCCTGGGCCTGGGTTTGGCCTGGGGTAGGTGGTCCTGTGACAAGAGTGGGTATGAGGTTCAGGGCGGCCCTTGGCCAGGGCGTGTGGGGCTCCAAGGGTGATCTTGGACCTCCCAGGTACCCCCAGACAGCCAAGAAGGACGTGTCTGCTGGGGACCATGTGAGGGATGAGGTTGTTTGCAGAGTGAGCACCATGTGAAGGCCAGAGGGCAGCAGGTGGACACATGTGGCTACACGCTGAGCATCCCCTGGTCTCCCTTCCCCAGTCTGAGGGACAGCTGTGCAGGGACAGAGAACAGGCTGGGGGGCTGGGCCCGTGTGGTCCCATGGGGCATTCCCATGTCAGAGGCTCAGAGAGGGGAGGGCGTGACCCGCCTTTGCCATGTCTTGGCATGTACCAACATATCCCAGTCTGGAAAGTGGGCAGGCCATTTGTCTCATGCTCCTGGATAACCTTCTGGACACCCGCTGCTCATATTTTTTATTTAAGAAGCAGAGCAATAATAACATCAAGGAAAATCCTCTCACAGATGACACAGCCCCAATAAATCTCTTTCAGCCATCCTCAGGCTGCCACAGTCCATGTGCTCATGTGAGGGGCTTGGACATGCCCCTCTTGCCTGGGCCTGGACCCCTGCCCCTAAGAACCCCACACTGTCTCTGCCCACTTTCTCTATGCCCTGATGCCCACTCACCCCTTCTAGCCCAAGGGTCGTGCATGAGAAGCTAGCATGGCTGGAGTGCCTGATGGTCAGCATCAGGGTCACCTTGCCAGGACCTTGCCGGGGCTGGAGTCTGGTATTCTTCCCTGCCCCACTGCTACCTCTTGCCTGTCCCAGCTCTTGCAGTGTACCAGGCTGTCCATGGGAGCAGGAAGCACAATTCAGGGGCATGAGCTCCCGGGGCCTCTGTCTGCTCCCCAAGAACAGGCTCCAGGGGTTGAGTGGGAGACTGGGGGCTGCTGTAGGCCTCTCTTGTCTCGGGTGGGGTGGAGTCTCAGGCAGGAGCCAGAAGCAGTTCCCAGGTCCACCACCAGATGACGGCATGATTCCACAGAAGAGCTGCAGGTTTCCGGGACCCAGCACCCAGGGCAGGTGGGTAGTTCTCAGCCAGGGGCAATCAGGGCTGGGTCTAATCAGGCTGAAGCTTCAGGCAAAGCAGGGGCAGGGCCGGGGTCCCTTGCTGGTTTGAGGGTGTCCTTTATACTTCAGTTCACACAGAAACAGACCACCTTGGACTCACCCCAGCACTCTCCATAGCCCCTTTCTGTCCCCTTCCCAGGATGGATACCTCTAGGCAGCCCTGGGCTGACCAATGTTGCCCCTGTCGTTAATGGGCAGCTACAACTGGGGGAGAGGCCCTGGGCCCACGACTGGGCCTGTCCAGGGTTATGACTGCCTTGTGTGGAGTGTGGGAACCCATGTGGCTCAGGTCAGGAGAGCTTGGTGAGAGAGTGGCCCAGGTGTGGTGACTCCTCTCTAAGGGGCTGAGGAGTGAGAGCCTGTCCAGTGGAAGAAACAGGGAGCAGAGGTTGATCTGGGGTCTGAGACTCCCAAGGAAACTGGTGTGGGGTCAGCAGGGGCCCAGCAGATGGGCCTGGGAGGCTGGCTGGAGCGGAAGAAAGAGGCAAAGGGGGAGGTAAGACCCCCCTACTTCCAACCGCTGCCTTTGTCCCTAAAGCAGAGTAGGGGAGACTGGTACTCTGTCCTACAAAATGCTACCCTGGGCCTTGGCCTAGGGTGGAGGGCTGGCCAGGTGGCTGGGCATGGCTGCTGCTCTGGAGTGACCACATGGTCCTGGCTCCCCTTGCTTTGTTCTTCTTGTGAGGGCCTCAAGGTGGACGTATGAGATAGTCACCCATGTGGCAGGGTTTCATTTTTATGTTTTATTTTTTGAGACAGAGTCTTACTTCCTCGCCCTTGGTAGAGTGCTATGGCGTTGTAGCTCACAGCAACCTCAAACTCTTGGGCTTAAGTGATTCTCTTGCCTCAGCCTCCCAAGTAGCTGGGACTATAGGCACCTGCCACAACACCCAACTATGTTTTTAGAGATGGAGTCTCGCTCTTCCTCTGGGTGGTCTTGAACTCCTAAGCTCAAGCCTTCTGCTCACCTTGGCCTCACCATGCCTCGTACCATGTAGTGGGGTTTCAGTATAGATTCCCTGGAGCTAAGTCCACTCTGCCCCTCCCTTACCTTGGTCTGGACCCTCGAGTTGACTGTGGTCCTCTGGCCACCTCACTGCAGTACCCTCTGATCGTTCTCCCAGGGGGACATTGCCACCTGCTGCCCCAAGAGGAGATCAGATCTTCAGGCTCCTGGTGACCCTTGGCGGCTGCCAGGCCCTGAGTCTGCCTAGGTGTCCGCCCTTTGGGCCTCACTCCTCCTCAGTCTCCGACAGCACCCCCTCTCCTTGCTGCACTGCCGGCCTTCTGACAGGCAGTCGTCTCTGCGCGGTGGCTCTGAGCACACAGGCGCTGAGTCCTGTTGATCTCATGGTGTTGACCCACCTCAGCGACCTCTCCACTGGGGCTTTTGTGTGAAGCCGGCTCAGCTGAGTGCAGGTTCAGGGGTTGCAGACTCCCTCCCCACCTGCCAGCCTCATTGAACCCACCACTGACCAGCTTACACACTTTGGACCGCTCAGACAACTTTTCTGGCAGCTCCTCAGGTGGGTGTGGGTGCCCTGCTCCTCTCTCCCGTGAGGTGGCCGCTCCTAGGTCCTGTGCCACTCGGTTGGGGCCTCCACCCCACTCCCTGAACTCGCCACACTGTGAGACCTCTGGGCACAGCCCAGCCAGGTGGGTGGTGAGCTCTCTGTCTCAGCTTAGGGTATGGGGCAAGTCCTCCCCCACTTCTCCGCAGGCTCTTTGCTCTCTCTGCACCCCTTCTCTGCACAGCTTCCCTGCCATCCCTCCCCTTCAGGCTCCTTAGGGGCTGCAATTACCTGGTGGGTGCCCGGGTTTCCAGGGCTAATACACCATCCAGCCCTCCTACCAATCACATCACCCAACTGGCCAGAAGAGAAGACACCTGCCATATCAGGCACCTCTAACCAGCGCTGCTGGTTGGGGCCGTGGTGTGGGCTGGAGCCTTCCCAAGGCAGTGAGAGGCGTTCTTCTTAATAAGATGATAGAGGAAGTATCAGTCCCTTGCTGATGCACCATGAGCGGACTCATGAGGGGAGACGTTTAATTTATCTTGGGAACTGGGCGCAAGTTATAAAAATGGTAATTTCTTGGAGATTCAATTATGTGTGTTCATTGTTACCCTCGGTAATCAAGGAAACGATTTTTTACAAAGGGCTGTGGGAGGACACCAGTTTCGGGGGAGGATCGGGGAAGGCGGGGCTTTGGGGACAGGAGAAGTACAGTGTCTGCTGAAGGGGGTGCAGGGCAAGTGGGGCTGAGCCACCTGCACTGGCCTCTGTCTTCCCACCTGCACATCGGCTGTTATCTCTGGCAGGGAGCGTCCGTGATTGGGGGTAGAAAGTCACAAAGTAAAATAGGACTCCTAGGAATTGACGCTATGGAGGATGAGAGTGTCCCTGCCCCTTTCCTGTCCTGCCCTGAGCTGTCCTGTCCTCTGCAGGGGACATGAAGGGGCTCCTTGTGGGGTGTGGACTTGATTTTCCCAGAGTGGTGTCTTAGCTCCAAATAATATCTCTAGGATTAACGGGGCTGGCAGCCAACAGCACCAGGTGATTGAAAAAAGGGTTTTATGGCCTCGTGGGTGAAATTGAACTTGCATCCGATGTGTATTTCCAAGATGGGATTTTCCTCCCTGGCAAAGGCAGCACATTTCACGCTAATTATAACGGCAGCTCCTCCACACCTATCACCCACAGTGGGGCTCATGCCCAGCTGGGGCACAGAGCCAATCCTGAACAGTCAGGGCTGGGCTACCTCCTGGCCCCCTAATCTCAGCAGACTCTAGGACTTGCTCTGGGGACATGACTTTACTTAGTCAGTGGCCAGGCATGGGGTGGGAAGGGCAGAACAGCAGCCTTGATGGGCCACACAAGGGGCAGGAGGGTGGGCAGCCAGGCTGGCACCTCCCCAGAAATCCATAGGTACTCGCTCTGCTGGATGCAGGGGAGAGCCCTGGACCATCCTGGGGCTCTGGGCTAGGGAGCTGGGCAGAGCTGGGTAAGTGGGTCTCACGCCGAGTTCTGTTTCCCTTGCAAGTCCCTCTCTCCCAGACTCTGGGCTGCCCAGGTGCCTGTTCGCACAGCCCAGTGCAGCACATGGCCAGTGCTTCCTGTAGGCCCTTGCTGGGCCCCTTGCCTGAGGGGGCTTGAGCTTCAGGGTTCTCATCTTAGCATGTACTGTGGGGACGCAGGGACCACCTCCTGGGTGGCTGGGGTGGTGCTTATGGAGAACTCTGGGGTGCAGCCAGGACACTCCCCCATCCCCCACTGGGGGGCAGCTGACTTCACCCTTTTCCCAGGTAAGGACAGAGGTTCAGAGAGGTGCAGGGTTTGTCTGAGGCCACACAGCAGGGGAGTAGCAGAATGAGTGAGGCCCTGGGGTGTCACCATGTCGAGGAATACAGAGGCCAGTAGTCCAGAGTCTGGTTGACCGTTGGGTCTGGGCCAGGGGAGGGGACTTTGCAACACCATTGCCCCTGCACTGGGGTATGACAGGGGGCCAACTCTATAGGGGCTGGGGGAAGGGCAATCCCACCCTGCTCCCTCCAACCACGTGGCCCTGCCAGCCACTAGTGAGCCTGGCATCCTGAAGGGGACTTTTCCCAGAGTAATTACCTTTGATTCACTCATAGTAAATACTAGGCTATTTTGCCCCTTTCCAGTAATTGGACTTATTTAATTTTAACTAAGATTAAATGTTCTCTGTGAACTTAGGACACTGACTGCCCAGTCAGGTTTGGTGAAATCTCTCCTTATCCTGCCTCCAGGCAAGGAAGGGCCAAGGGGCTCTGGGGGAGTACAGAATGGCTTCCTTGGGAGACTCTGGGTCTTGGTGGGTCAGTTTTCATCATTACTGCTGTCACTGTGAACATGATAACCACTGTCATGGCCACCTCCATAATCCCCACCATCCCCACCTCCATCCCCGTCACTACCGTCACAACTATCACTGTGACTGAAACCGTCATCACCACCATTATCACCACGGCCACAGCACCATGTTGACAAGCCCACACCATTGCTTGGCACTAATTGCTTCATCACAGGAGCCCCCATCTGGTCTGATTGCAATTAAAGGGATGCCTGGCCTGGCTTTTTGTGGGGTGGACATTGTGGGCAGGGAGGTGGCAGGCTGGCTCAAGGCTTGGAGGACTTGGGCACTTAAGTGTCCACAGCACATGAATGCTCTCCCCTGTGCCCTCTCCTGTTTCAGTAGCCACCCCCAAGTTCGGTCCTTGATGAATGTGGGGTAGAAGTACAGGGATTCCCTCATCCTTCTGTTCAGCCACACCTCCCTCCAGGCAGGAGTGCAGCCTTCACAGAGTTAGGGGCACCCAGAGGAGACGTCCAGCCACCCTTCCTGCCAGACCCCAGCCGCTGCCTGGGGTGCCAAGGGGGAAGCTTAGGGTTGGGACTGGGAACTTGGCAGAAAAGATCTGCTGTGACAGCCCACTGGGCGAGGTGGCCAGAGCCAGTTGTGCTGGTCTCCTGCCCCTGAGCCTTGGTATGCTGATCTGTGACAGGAGCTGGCACAGTGCCATGGCACAGCAGGCCACCAGGGCAGAGTAATGGGATACCATGTGGGGTGGGGATTCTGTCTGGAAAGAGGGCTGAGGGCTAGCTTTGGTGGGGTGGCCTTAGTAGGGCATGAGAGTGGGCTCCTGGCCTGGTAGGGACAGCTGGTGGGGGGGAGGCCTCAGTTATTCAGGTCTGCCCAGAATCCTTCCCTGGGGCCTAGGATGCAGTGACAGGAGCAGCCCGTCCAGGTAGGGGATCTCCCAGGTCAGCCAGGTAGGGGCTCTCCCACCTGGGAAGGGAGAGAATATATGGAGATTCATTAAACCTCTCGCAAGTCCAGGAAATAGTATTCACAATTAAAAATTTAAATCTTGGTGACATTCCCAATGACTAGATAATTAATACAAATGCAGATAATAATTACTCAATGATTAATAACTACACTTAATAGTTTTCAAAGTAAATGTGATAAAGAAAAAGTTAAAGGACAAAAATTCTTTGAAGTTGCTGATGCCCTGCACAAAACGGTCACCTTGGTTCTGGGCCACAGGACCCCTGGGCCCACTTGTTTGCTGGGGCTGCACACCATGGGTGGGGATGTTACACTTGGAGTACAAGGACCCCAACTTGCATTCAGAGAGGCAAGTATCTTTCCTGGTACCCAGTTAGGTGGGCAGAGCTCTCCCTGCCTTGTGGGACTTGTGGGGGGCCATGGGTTTCCTCAGGGGATTGGCTTAGGAGTCTCTGTTCCATCCCGACAGGTGTTTTATTTTATTTTATTTTTTATTAAATCATAGCTGTGTACATTAATGTGATCATGGGGCACCATACACTGGTTTTATAGACCATTTGACATATTTTCATCACACTGGTTAACATAGCCTTCCTGGCATTTTCTTAGTTATTGTGTTAAGACATTT